>CATIWO010341267.1:0-12201 GCA_949673435.1 Macaranga tanarius | reverse complement strand
CCCAAAACTCTCTTTCTTATTACTCCAATTTTTTTTTTAATTTGGCTTATTTAATTAATTTTAAGTTTGATTGTTGCAGGCGCTAGTGTTTTTGAGTTTAATTTTGCTACTTAATTAGCTAAACCAAGTAGTGGTGATTGCTACTTGTGATTATGTTTATGATTCGTTTTTAATTACTCGTCATACCCCAGAGGATGGCAGAATGCCTGCTTTGTACTCTGAATTGTTGCAAAAATTATAGGATTTTATGATCAGATATGAAAAATTGGGAAAAAATGAACCCATAGGAAAGATTGCGTCTTTGTTGCTTTCGGGGTTCATTGTTTATGGCACCTAACATGAAAAAAAAAAATTGACATATTTTTTTTAAAATGGCTGCTTCACGGAGTAGTGGTTGAGAATTAAAGATTAATGTTGTTGTTGCTCCGGTGCCATTGCTCAAAAACGGAGGTTGTGGCCAATTTTGTTTTTTTTATATGTGTTTTGTGGTTTAAAATTCTATTTTCTAATTTCATTTTGAAGAAGATGTGGGCAATTTTATCCATGCAAAAAAAAAAATAAAGGCCGCAAATGATGTGGTAGATGAGTGGGCAAAAAGTAGAGCCCATTTTAGAATTTGGTCGGACGAAACTAAATATAAAAAATTTCTATCTAAGTCCGAATTTTATTACCATTTATAGTTAAAAAATATTAGTGTTTAATATTTTCAAGATAAAAAAAAATATTCTAAAAATAAATTTTAATAGTCCAATAATCAAAAAATATCAACAAAATAAATAAATAAATAATAAAATTGTGTTGGGCTGGGTCAAACCAGATTTAATAATGTTATCCTAAACCCAATCCAAATATATGCGGGTAATTTTAAATTTGGATCGGCCGAGCTGAATATAAAAAATTCCTATCTAAGCCCCGAGTTTTATTATCTTACGTCAAGTCGAGCTAGGCGGATCCCTGGACCCATGAATAGGTCAACTTCATAGTCTTTGGAGTATCAATTGAATTCTTAAACTCACAACAACATAGAGTAATATGACATTCCTTCTAAAATTTAAAACCTTGAGTTAGTGGCTTGGTTAAATCAACCAGAGGTCCAACCTTCATAAGAGATTCCCTTATGAATTAATTTCAGTGTCTGCTTTATGATTTTTGATTTCAACAAAGATTTTCTTCAAGTTTGAGGTTATGGTAGGATCTTCAAAGATTTCTACAGAATTAGAATGATACCATGATGAATCATTTTCCCGCTTGATAACAGAATAGGCCCTACGTCTAAATCCATTGTTGAACAAAACTAAGCTTAATGCTACAGTGTTGACACCATATTCTTGGCTGAATTGATTTTCCAAACCCCAAGCACGGTGAATTGTTCAATAGGCTTCACTGCTATCACAGAGAATAGCATGTATCTTCTGCCTATATCTACGAGCTAATCACCAGGACTTCTTACATTAACAAGGTTCAAAAGCAGCAAAAAAAACCACAAAACAACCGACACCCTTAACAGCCATTACCTATTTGAACTGACACATAAGATGCAGTTTAACAACAAAGCAAGCAAGAGGAATCATTAAAGAATAGAATATGGGAATAGGAAAATGAAGAGATCGTGATCTGTTGAAGGAATTACGGTTAAATGTAATATTCAAAACCAAAATTAGATGAGAAACAACAAGAATGAATTAGGAATAGTAAAATTTCACTCTCACAAAGGAGAGAGAACATTTTTGTGGTCTCTTACTTTGCAGTAGTCGCACTGAACTCCTAAATTGTACAATAGACATTTATTGGTTCTAGTTGTTTTAGTTTTTTGAATATGTTTTAGTATTATGGTTCTTATTGGTTTTGAAAATCTCTTCCATATATAAGAAAACCATGCATTCATGTAAAATATAATCAAAGAATAAACAATTATCTAAGGCGGACACTATTGTTGTATTACCATAACTCATTGTCCTTAATTAGCATAATTCTACCTATTGTTGTCAAAGTACAGTGGCAGATACATAAATGACAAGTTTATATTTTATAATCTCGTAAGACATTTTCCGCTTATTAGTAATATTAAGTACAATATATGCACTCAATAATAAAAGTATTCAGCAAGTATACATAAAACATTTTAAAGAAAGTGATGCATCACATTTCCATCCCTCTTCTCAAATTGCAATGGCGGTTGTCTACATTTCAATCTTCTAAATTAAATAACAGTAGCAATATGGAGTATTATACCAACATATGTCGGTTTAAGTGACAAAAAGTTTGAATTTTGTTAATTAAGGTCTTGAATTTTATTTTTCTTATAAATCTATCTAACTCGATCTCTAAAATAATCAAAATTCATATAATTACCAAATATCGAGAAATATATCCCAATGAATAGCTCAATTATAAAACATCGCAGTCTTTTTACATCATCAAAGAATCTTCTTGCAAGGACGAACCACTTCATAACAAATTGCTACAACAATCTTGTAATAATGACTAGATGCATGATAACAAAATTTTAAAAGGTCTACAAACAATTAATTTCAGGGATCAATGGACTAAAATGTAACGATATTAATTTACGCAAGAAACTAATATATATATAAACAAAATCAAAAGGTTTGGGGGGGAAGGTTCTCCTTTGCCATTGCGACTTTAATTAGCTATGAATGATTAATACAGATATTTACGCTAAAATCAAAGAAACAAATTTTTTCTAAACAAAATAATCATCCTGAAATGACTATGGCAAAAAATCCCAAAATTCACAACAAGATAATTAATTTATTTATGTGCACATATAAGTATATATCTCAACAAAAGAATAAGCAATAACATATCATACAATGATCATATAATCACGGACCAATATATAGAGACTGCATGGTCCTCGCAACAAAAATACAAAACTCATGAACAAATAAATGCTAGCTAATAAGCTGTGTAGTAGTGCACATGTACACAAATCCTCTAAAGCAAAGCCAAGGAAATGGACAAAAGGGTAATGAAGAATCCAGCAAAAATTGGAGCTGGAGGTGGAGCTGAGCTAATTGGGGGAGGTGACATCGGTGCACTGGATGCAGGTCCAGAACTGCTAGTGCGGCTGCTTGATGGAGGATGGGCGGTGCTAGAATGTGGAGGAGTAGAGACACTAGTATTGCTGCTGGCTACCACCATAATGGCTAGCTTTTGACCCAAAATGCAGTGGCTTGGATAGGTGGAAGTGAAGAAGTAATCTCCAGTAGCATTGAGTGAGATCCTTGCAGGGCTTGTAGACCAAACTTTGATTGTGCTATTGGTGTTGCATGTCTCGTAGGCTTCCTTTGTCACTAGAGCAACATCTTGTAGTCCGTCCACAAAGTTGAAAACTACATCAAGAATTGAAAAACATTATTAATTACTACTGTTCAGTTCTAAGGAACAATCTTGAGAATATGCAAATTGAAGCTGATTTAAAATATAATGTATAGTTTAGATAATCTTGCGCTAATTAAATGTTTAAACCCTCTAACAAGCCCAAAATGCAATAGTATTTAGAAATTTCAACTTCAATGCCGAAGAAAATCTGAGCCAAACTAATTGTAGAAAAAATTGTATGATAATTGTTGACTTTACGAGGAAATGAATTAAAGATAAAACAATTTTTTTCCATTGGTTTTGTCCATCATTTTATTGGAGATAATTTAATTGAGATAGGTTAATCATTTTTAGTTTTTGTGGAAAATTTAAAAATTCAACATAATTAATAGCAAGAATATCGCCCTACAAATTAAAACAGTATATGAAATCTCCAAACTCAAACTTATGATCATAATAAAAAGGAAGTTGCTGCAATATGTAGCAGTCCGTAAAATGACAATTTTTTTCTTTATATTTTATCTCCTAAAGTTTTTTAATGCCTCATAAAAATAAGAGATAAAAAATTAATTTTCAAGAATCTCAACAGAAATATTAACGTCATGTCCATGATATAAAATATTAGGCAGAAGTTAAGCCAGCTATGTCTCACTAGGCAAATGGACGTAATTATTCAAGAATAAAAAAAGTTAATAGTTAGTGAATGAGTGATATAAAAGTTAGCAAATGAAGTGAGTAATTTAATAGTCGTTTCTCTCTAAAAAACATTATAAAATGTACGGTTCAAATTCTGTCTTCATTAATTTGGGGAATTAGTTTATTCTGCCAATGTTAATTCATACTTAAAAGGAAAAAATATATATAATTGCAGCGTTGAATTTACCTAAAATGTCTTCAACCAAGAAAGTCTTATTGTAGGCCCAAGTCATATAAGCAAGTGCACCACCAGGAGGGACAAGCCAACCCATTTCATCGCCAACGGTGTAGGTCATCGGGCCTCTAGGAGGGACCGGTGAAGGATGAGGACCAGGACTGGGGTATGGTCCAGGAGCAATTACATAGATTGCTAGCCTTTGTCCTAGTGGACAGTGCTTGTCCATTGTAGAGATAAAGAAATATTCACCAGTAGCATCTAAGGTGAAATTTGCAGGACCAGTTGTTTTAAGCCATATAGGATTTGTTGAATTGCAGGTTAGGTACGCTTCCTTTGTGACCCTTGCTACATCTTGTTGTCCAGTTGTGAAATTGAACACTGAAAACACACCAAAACAAAAACACTTGTGAAACATAGTGAAGAGTTTGTATTGTCATATTAACTAGTTCGAGTATTATGTATAAAGAAATATGCATATAAAAAGTTTTGACTTCTCTTGTAAAAATCATTTTACTCAAATTTCGAAATAATCGGACCCTATATAACTATTAAATACTGAAAATATGCATCATTAATGTAGTAAGTTCATACACATTTCTCATGAAAATTTTATTTATTTTAGAAAAATGAAGTCTATGCAACTGAACTCAAACTCGTAATTTTACAACTCGAAAAATAAGTTCATAAATATTTTATAGGAAAGTTGTCGAAGTATACATACCAAGAACATCGCCAACGACAAAGGTATTAATGGCAGCCCAAGTAGCATAAAAAAGGTCCCCTCCCGGAGGCACCAGCCATCCCAGGTCATCTCCAACAACAAGGGTCTTTGCTGTAGTGGTATGTAGAAGTGAAGCAATTGCAACGGCTAAAATGGCTATGCCAACTATTTTAGACATTTTTTTTCTAACTATGTTTTATGCTGTGTGGGCTTTGGAACTTTTTGAGTTGAATTGCCAGTGATTTGTGACTATGCATGTGGCCATTTTATAGGGTAGAAATCTCCTTAATCAATACTTGATTATATTCAACTGAAACAGAAAATATATTATGTGAGTTTAAATTAATACCTAAATCTTTTCTCCAAGATATATATCTAAAAAAACAAATCAAGATACTTGCAGAGAAATTTTGGACATCTTGACATAATCCCACGTAGAATTTAATATACTAATTGTCTATGTCTTGTCTTGTCTTGCATTTATTGGCTAGTTTCGTTACTATGATCTACAAGCAACTGAATCATGGAATTGATTTCTTTGTGGGTCAATTAACATTAAGATTAAAAATGACTTTTTGTGCAATTGACAATCTTACATTACATTGGCTTATTGAGAATTTTCTCCCATTATATTTTCGTCTAGTGGGACTAAAATTTAAATGTGAAAATGCTCAATTAATTGTCAATTGCCGCGTATTTTGACAATTACATGCGCTTAAAAGAATTATTAGTGCAGCAAAAAGTTGATATTAACTTGTAGAAGTTATTGTCATTTAGACAATGATTCAATTTGAGGTGTTTATATGCAATTATTAATTTAGTTATTAGAAAAGGTTTGCTGCCTTTAATTATAATTCTACCGAAATTAAGTTAAAGTAGTTAAAATCCATTAAACTCAAAGTATAATAGTTTAGTAAAAAAATTATTGATCTAATGATCTTATATCAGTTTTGTGAGGCTTAAGCCATCTTAATTAGTAGTGGTTCTAAGGTATATTTTACAAGTTTTTAGAGTACCTTCTGTAACTTATCATAATTATTCTAACCAACCTTTTGCAGCAGTACAACCCTAATTATTTTGAAATCTTGAATGCATAAAATAAGGATGTAGAAAATTTAAAGTTCCATTATGAGTACAAAAATTTCATACAGTTAACAATGGAATTTAATGATGTAATTATTAAAACCAGTCCTATACTTTTGCCCTTCCTAATACTTGACCCAAAAAAATAAAAAAATTCTTCCAGCTATATATGTGCGCCCCAACAAAGAGAATTTTATAGGCTGAATGCATAACATCTAAACTTTATTAAATTATTTAATTTTATAGTTTAACTTTATTACGAATTTAAAAATTTTAATCTGGATCTATTCTATCTATTGAATTTATTTTGTTTCTAAAACTTTCTGATTACCCCTCTAAATATATAGTTTAAACTTATTTTATCTGCGAAGCCGACAAATTACAACTTAAATAGATAAAAAATACAAATTAAAAGGTGTAAAAAATTAAATTAATAATTGATGGGTGCTAACTAACAAATAAATAAATAATTAAAGTTTTACACAGTAGTAGATAGTGACAATATTGTCAAGTAGACTTCGAAAGTAAAATTGATAATGTATATAGAAGCTAGAGACTTTTGGGTGGTGCAGTAAGTCAATCTATAAAAAGAAAAAAGGTTACCATGTTGATTAATAATAATACACAATATATATATATATATATATATATATATATATATATATATGTCAAGTTTCTACTTCCCTTCTTGGCATTCTAGGGCAATCAATCAATGTGTTCATGCAGTCTAATATATTATATTAATTCTTATTCTTAGTGCTTTTAGAACAGCTCATTTTCTAACATAAATAAATAAAATAATTGTGCTTTTAAACTAAATTTTCATGGAAAACTTAATTTTCATTCAAATTAAACTTGATTCCATGTGAACATTAAATTTCACACGTAATTATAATATTTTATACTTACATATTAGATGGTTGGTGCGTGTGTGTATATATATATATATATTTAAATTATTAACAAATTTTTTTTTCAGAGGACAATTTGTCCAAAATTCCTTCTCCTATACAAGGACGGAACTAGTTTTAAGGCAGGGAGAAGAGGCCTTTGCCTCCCAAGTTCCTAAAATTTAAAAAATTGTTTACAAAATTCAGTGTTAATCCCCCAACTTTTGCATAATTTTAATTAGCCCCTCCTTTTTTCATCTAACAATCATCTTCATCATTCCATAATTTAGTTTTGACCCCTCAACATTTATTTCTCTAGTTCCACGGTTCCATTCCACCCTTGCTCTTATGAACAATAATTATAACCAAAATAATAGCTTCAAAACTACCCACGTACATATAAACACATACACTTGTGCATAGGGAATGATATTTTTTTAAGTATACAAGTATTTTCACAAATTTTTTTAAAGAAAATGGGTATTCATATAAACATATTATTTGTATCATGCTCTAATTTTATTTTTTACCACTACATTTTTTTTCTATTAATTCAATTCTTCTTAATCATAACTTTATAAAATTTACTTGTAAATAAGAAACTAAAGGGATCACTAAACATAAGCTCATATTTAATAATTGTTGAGCAACTGTTAATATGAAATTTTTTAATTTAAAATCACGAGATGTCTTTATACCATATTAAATATATAAATAATTTTTATTTATATTTTGTAATTATTGTTGGTCTAAAAAAACTTTATCTAGAAAACGTTCTCATATAAAAAGTCAGTAAAACTTTATAGCACTACATTAATAATAATCAGAAATAACAATAAAAAGTTCATATTTTTAGCTCATTCAATATGTAAAATTTACATGTAAATAAGAAACTAAAGGAATCATTGTATATAATGTCATATACTATTTGTCATATCTAATAATTGCTAAGAAACCGTTAATGAATTTTTTATTTAAAATTATGAGATATTTTTATACTAGATTAAGTATAGAAATAATCTTTGTTCATATATATTTTTCACTCATTAGGTATCTAATGATAATTCGAATACAAAATTTTTCTTTATAATATATTTTTATATAAAAATTCAGTAAAATTTTACAGTACTGAATTAATGATAATCTTTGTGTTGATTATTTTATTATTTTTGGCTCCATTTATTTTAAGGACAACATTTTGTCTTTGAAAAATATTTTTTAGAAAAAATATTTTTCAAAAAAATATAATAATTTTTAATATTTAACTGCAACACTAGAAAAATAGTTAAAAAATATTTTTGATATATATTTGATTTGCAATGGATTTTTTTTTCAAAATTATACAATATTACATAGAATTGGTAACATTATATTTGATTTTTTGTCTCTTTATTATATTTAATAGATATTTAAGTTTTAGAAAATAATTTTCTATTTTTACAATGGGAAGTAATTTTTTCATATTTTTAACTTATTTTTTTTTAATTTATTTTTTCGGTAATCTAAACACTAGAACACAAAAAAAAATATTTTCCGCAAACGAACGAAACCTTTAATTTTATTTTTTTTTCCTGAATAGTCATCACGATCTTGGAATTAACATACCATCTCATATAACAACAAATCAGCGGCAGTGATATTTCCTTCCCTCTTTCTTACCAATTCATTTGCTTATGCTAATTAATTTGATCTAAATTTCTCATTGTATATGATATCTATCAAACTCAACATACAATTACTCTTTTTTTAAGCAATGGTATGTTAATCTATATATATATTAAATTCTCACCCTTAAAATTATTAAACCCAAATTTTGATATGTGTCATTCCTCTTTTTTTAGTATTCAGCTCTATAAGCTTATGTGTTCAATTCTAAAAATTTACAATATTTTTCTAAAAAATATATAAAAATTATTTAGTTAATTACTTATTTAAAATAAACTTCTTTTAACCTAAAATTCTATTTAGTATCAACCACCATAAAACTACTAATATATATATATTAAAAGATGTATTTTCATTTTTTTACATATTGTATTCTTCACATATATAATTTAATTTACACATATTGTGAATTTAACTTTCATATTTAAAACTTATTTTATGAATATTTCGCGCAACATCCGGATCCACGACTAGTTCAACATAAATTATACGCCAAAGTCAGCACAGAACGAAAAATAACATTGATTAACCATGCATACATACTCATTAATACACACATATATATATTATATTTTGTTGTTAATAAAGGACAAAATCCTCCAAAATAAGCTACACTAGTTTTAATATATAGTCATTGAATCATATATATTAAGATCTCTATAACTTTAGAACTATTCTTTGCTTTGGTGAGTTTTCATTTTCATGTGCTTCATAAGTAATCTCTATTATCAATTGATGTAGGTATATTTATTATTTAGTAGTATTCGTGGAAACTTCCAATTCCACAGTTTTATTATTATTTTTTTGGAGGATTTAAACCTTTTCATCTTTTTTATCAACATCAAGTTAATTGCATGTAAAATTATATTTTTCTCATATTCATTTAAAATTATATTATATATATTTGTAGTAAAATTATTTGTTATTTTCTCCAATCAAACTAAACTGATCATTTAATTGGATTTTCATAATCTTTCATTTCTGCAGATACGATTTAGTAACAAAAAAATTCTTATATTAATTTAATATGTGATTCTATTCACATCCCCACAATATATAAATATAAGTTCTAGCCATGAAAATGCCTGGTCTTTCCCATCTTCACCTAATCTCTCCTTTGAAAAGTAAAGATGTTTTTTTCTTCATCTTGTCACATTTCATTGATGTAGATCTTTTTTGAAGTCAATGCCAACATGTTTTTCAGTTTTCATTATTGAACGATTTTACCGGCCATTTGGCTTAGAAAATTAGCATAAGATAGCGTGTTTCATGAATCATGAGTCACGACTAAATGTGACAATGAATCAGAAATATTTTAATTATTTTAATCACAATTCACAATTATCAACCATAGTAGGCATTTTTTTATGCACCAAAAAATTCTAATACATATATATTATATACATGATTTGCATATGTATTTTTAGACAAAAAAAAAAAAAAAAAAAAAACATTTACCCTTTTTTTCTATGTTCACCCCAAAGCCTAAATTTTCCATTCGTCTTCTTTATCGTAAGTCATTCTCCAATCTCTAAGATCATCTAAGATAAATCCGTTGATCTTAATTAGAATCATTTCATTTTTTTTATTTGGATTGTATTCATGATTCAACAAAGTTTCTTAATTCTATCTCAAGATATCTCATCTCTTAAACCTTTACAATTATTCTAAAATCCATTCTTTTATGAAGTATTGAAGAATTCAAGATTAACATATATCAGTTTGCTCCCTTAACTTATAAACTACCTACTTAGGTACTTTAACTTGCTAAAATAAGACTTATCAACATTTTCAATACTATTTGAGATGTCTCATTGGAATTTTTGGTATTTTTATAACTTGGAATAAAACTACTTACACATCTAACCTAACTAAAAAATATTTATAATTCATAATTTTATCAAGTTGAAGTGTCAAAATAATTAATTTGTAAGTTAAGAAGATAAACTGAATAAAATATCAAATTTAAGGAGCCATAGATGTATGAATTCAAAAATTAAAACTCTTTTAAAGAGATTTTTTAAAATTCATTTTTTTTTTTTCTGACTTCTTTTCATAAAAATGAATGAGAGAAGAAGTGCTGTTTTTTCCCTTATCAAATGATAAACTTAATTTTACACGTAATTTAGTTGAATAATAACTATACGGAGTGCAAGAAAAATTATGAGTGGAAATGCTATTGTTTGCCTTGTGCTTTTAACAATTAATTCTATTATTAATTGTAATAAATATTTGAAAATTTAAAAAAAATTAATTTAATTTAACAAAAATATAATGTAAAATTAACCGGCTTGTATATTATAAGAACTAATTTGATTCATCCGGGTAAATTTATATCATATGTGTCAAAATCAAGTCATTTTATATTCAGATTATTGTAAAACCGAACCTTGAATGATATAGGGAAGAAAATAAAACTTTGTTGCCTTGATCGATAATTTGTTGGATATGCAGCTAAATATGACCAATTTAGGAGATGAATGGCATATATAATGATCTTATTGATGCAGGAATTTTGCAAAAGTCCATTGGAGGACCTATCTATGAAAGTTTAGGCTGCAGATCAATGTGGTCGTGGTGCTACCCGGCCATGGTCCACATGGGGTTAGTGTATAAACCTCACTCAAATCATCATTTTAATTATGAGAATGTCTAATAAATATATAATTGGATTTTTTAATATCTCATATTTGAATCTTATGTATGAAAAATATACACTGAGAAAGTTTTATTCATTTTATAGATTCATCCAATACAAATTTTAAAATAATTAGAGCTCATATGGTTACAGGTAACTGAAGATATCAAATGAAAAAAAAAAAATCATTGTTTTAATCATATTTATATCTTGCTAGCAAGTTTTTCTCTCTTCTATTTTTTGGTTGAAACAATATGAAAGTTGAATTTATGTGATTACCTGTAACTATGACATCCAAGTCTACCAATTAAGTTCATTCCAATTGATTGTCTTCTAGTTAATTCATCACATGCACAAGCTATTCTCGTCTATGTGGGGGTGGATTTAAGTTACTTTTACTACTCTCGTCTCATTTATTCATTTTATGTTTTGTTTCATGATCTAAGCTTCCTTTTCACTAGTCAATACCTAATTTCCGACTATGAATTTAGTTTCCATTTGTAGTCTTGTAGCTTAAGTTTCACTCGTACATATTAATTAGGTCTTTTAATATTGCAAAGTAATTATAGTTCAAGTCAAGATTGGCCTAAAAAGCTAGGTATTAATCTTTACTTGGTGAGTGGTTAGAAAAGGTCTAAGTCTAACTTTTGTATTGATATGTGATAAACTATGGGCCTGTTTGGCATTGCTGTTGAATTCTGCTGTTGCTGATTTGAAAAGTACTGATTCAAAAAATGCGGATGAAAAAAGCAATTTATCTGTTTGGTAATAAATTTAAAAAGTGCTGTTGTAAAAGTGTTGTTTAAAGTGAAATGACTAAAAAGGATATATATTTAAAAAAACGTAATTTTGATATTTATTTATGTTAATAATTAATAAATTATTTTTAATACTTATTAATTTTTAATAACACACGTACATTTATTTAGTTTATATTATATATTTATCAAAATAACAATTAAATAAAAAATAAATTATTTATCAA
>CATIWO010341260.1:0-35960 GCA_949673435.1 Macaranga tanarius | reverse complement strand
GGATGTTATTAGGGACAGGCTGGACTGTTGGTGAGCTATTCCCCGCAGCCGTCGAGGTGTAGAATAGATATTATTATTATTATGTAATATTATTAAAATAGTATGGTTCTATAGTTATTCCTCTCCATAATTATTAATGGTAATCATTGTTTTGCATCGTGCTGAATATCGCACTATATATATGTATGTACATACCTTGCTAATATTTTATTTTGTTAAATATTTCCTATTGATAACTTATGATTGATTATTAACTTACTCAGTGAGGTCTGACTCTCCTCAATTATTTTTTCCAGGTCAGCAACCTCCTCAGCCTTGATTATTTAGGACTGGCCATTTCCTTCTCCCAGGTAGTCAATGTAATTTTTATTTCTATTTCGAACTTATAATTAATCTAGATTTCCGCAGTAACGTTGGGTCAGTTACATGATTTGTATAAATATTTTAAATGCTGATTTCATGTTATCACTTATGAAGGAGGATTTTATGATTAATGTGAGATATTTTATATTTTTTTTAAATCTTGAGATTTTTATTATTATACATTGATTGATGATAATATTGTTGTTAGGCTTACGTTGGATATGGAGGTTTCGTCTTCCATATCACACGTGCCGGTCACGTGCCATTTTAGGTCGTGACAGGATCGATGGTTGATTCTGCTCATAGAGTTTGACATTAAGTATTTATCTAGAAAAGTAATCAAAGGAAGGGTTGTTGCAGACTTTCTGGAGTAGAATCCTGTGAAGGACAATCAAGAATGGGAATTAGAATTTCCCGATGAGAATTTGAGAGCCATTGAAGTACAGGGATGGCACATGTACTTTGATGGAGCTATTAATAGTAAAGGGGTAGGTGTTGGAGTAATCCTGGTCACGCCTGAAGGTGAGATGATTCCTATGTCTAAGAAACTGGAGTTCGAGGTGACTAATAATTAAGCAGAGTACGAGGCATGTATATTTGGGCTAAAAGCCTTATGAGATATCGGTGCAGAAGAAGTAACAGTGTTTGGGGATTCGATGTTAGTAGTGAAGCAGGTTTTAAATGAATGGGAAGTTAAAAAGGAAAAACTGAGGCTTTATGTGAATTACTTGGCCATGATGACTCTTTCATTCAATCAATATAAATTCATGCATTTGCTTCGGGAGGACAATTAAGTTGCAGATGGCCTGGCTATGTTAGAATCAATATAGGAAAGTGATGCCAAGACTCCAGTTAAGCCGTTGATTCTAGTAAAGTCTAAGACTCCGTGTCATGAAGAGCTATGGGTAATGCCAATGGACCAGCAAAAAAGCCATGGTTTTATGATCTGCAGAAATACCTCGAGACTAGACAGTTTCCTAAAAATGCAGATAAGAAGAAAAAATATCTTTGAAAATATTATCTAGACAGTTCATCAGTCATCTTGGTATGCTGTATAAAAGAATTCCAACTGGGGTACACTTGTGATGTGTGGATAAGAAAGAAGTACAAGAGTTTATGGAAACTATACATGTAGGTGTTTGCAGACCCCATTTGAATGGAACAGTTTTGGCTAAGAAGATAACTCATCAGGGATACTTCTGGTTGACCATGGAATCAGATTGTGTCAAATTTATGAAGAAGTGCCATAATTGCCAAGCTTATGGGGATGTTAGTCATGTTCTTTCAATGGAACTTCAAGGATTGACTTCTCTATGGCCTTTTGCAGCTTGGAGAATTGACATAATCAGGAAAATAAGGCCGGTAGCATCAAATAGGCATCGGTATGTTGTGTGGTGGTGGATTATTTCTCTAAATGGGTCGAGGCCGAGTCCTACGCTTCGGTTAGGTCAAAATAAATGGCAAGGTTCATAGAGAGGAATATAATCTACAGATATGGGTTGCCTCATCATGTTGTGATTGATAATGGGGTCCAATTTTAGTCGAAAACTGCTGCGTTGCTCAGGTACTATAAGATAGAGCATCACCAATCTTCTCCTTATCGTCCTCAAGCTAATGGTGCGGTTGAAGCTGCAAATAAAAACATCAGGAGGATCTTGGCCAAAATGATAGAAAATTACAGGGATTGGTCTGAATACTTATAATTTGCATTGTGGGGGTACCAAATGACTGTAAGAACTTCTACCGGGGTTAAGCCTTATTCATTGGTATACAAGTGTGAAGCAATGCTGCCAGTAAAAGTGGAAATTCAGTCTCTAGGGGTTCTGTTAGAAACTAAAATTCCTAAGTATCAGTAGGTGGAAAGCAGGATAGCACAGTTAATACTGCTGGATGAAAAGAGGTTGAAGGCCATGTATCATATGCAACTGTATCAGAAGAGAATTGCCAGAGCTTATAATAAGAAGATCAAACTGAGGAAAATAAAAGAAGGAGAACTAGTACTGAAACACACAAAGCTGCTCCTTACTGATCCGAGGGGTAAAATCAAGCCAAACTGGGAAGGTCCCTACCTCGTTAAAAAGATATTCTCAAAAGATGCGGCCATTTTATCAGATCTAGAACGCAATGAGTTCAGGAATTCCATCAACCTGGACAAACTCAAGAAATACTTTCTGTAAAAGTCTCGCTAGGGAGAAAACCTCAAAGAGAGGCTGTTTAGGTAAAAGTTAGGGATAAAAGAAAAAAAAATCCTGCTAAGCTGAAAACTCCGTAAAGGAGCAGCTTAGGCAAAAATAAAGGATAAGTAAAGGAGAAAGAGAGGATAAAATAGTTGGTTGAAAAACTTGCAAGGGCAAGCCACCCAACGACAGGAGAAATATCAAGAAGCAATTTGTATGTACAATTGTGCTTATTTTAAATAAAGAGGCTTGCTTTTATTTTTACCAAATATTGCATTAAATGCTTATTACAGTAGGCTTAACTAAAAGGTAAGAAATCACATAAGACAAGTTGAGTTTGATTAAGTTGCTAAGACTAAAGAAGGAAATAAATCTAAATTCTTTTCCTTTTATTTTTCCTCATTTCTTGCATACTAATCCTAAATAGATCCCTGGTCTTTTGATGCATGGTAAATTCATTTTGTTTTGTTTGTTATAATTAGATCCAAGCTTTGTAGTGAGCATCAGTGGTAACATCTCCATTCTGTGAAATACTTCGCCTAATGGTCCGTCATGGTCAAGTTACTGGCATATTCTCCATAAAATTTTGGGTCAAAGGGCTAGGTTAGAACCTGTGAGTGGGCTCCACAACCATTTGGTTCTCTCTATACTGACGGCAGAGTTAAATGGGATAGTAGAATGAGTAGAAGTTCAGCCCGGCAAGAGGAACATAATGAGTATATGTCCTGGTGGTTACATGCTTGATATTCCACCAAGGACACATCCACTAGACTCCAGCATTTGAAAAGTTAGCCAACCATTCTTTCAGGTCAGCCAGAAATTTATGCAATAGACGAGTCTGCACTTACTTGGGCTTATACTTGGCAATATTCTGAAGGGGTGCCAACAGCTTCAGTTTTTCCTATAGCCAGATCTGCAAAACCTGAAGGAGTCAAAGAAAACAAACAAAAAAAAAAGAAAAAAGAAAAAAAGAAAAAAAAGTTTTTGTACCTCCAGTAGTATGGGACTCCCAGCAAACCGGTGTGTCACAGGTCGATTGTCCAAACCGGTTAAGGTTTCAGTAAGGATAACCGGCATAGGGTTAAATCCAGACTCCACTTAATCAAGGATTTGCATGATGTTGAGATCGCAATCACCTGAAGGGGAAACCAGCAAGAATTGAGCATATAGGCAGAAAGTAATCATCCGCGACCAATACACTTCGTTGCTACTGACAGCAATGGCAGCCTTCAGAAAGGAGTCAAAAATTATCCTATTATCAGAGACATGTGTTAGAGAAGAAGAAGGAGGGATGTTGAAAAGATAGGCCATCTGCTACTGATAGTTCTCTCATCTGGTTTATCAACCGGCAGCACCGCAATCTGTCTAGAGGAATTATCTGGGAAGCCCAAAATTGCTCCAAATTCCTCAGGCAGGGGGTAGATTTCAAAAGTATTGAATCTGAAAATATGATTTTGTGGATCCTAGAGTTAGGCAACGACATGCAGGAATGGGTAGTTGATTTTGCTTAGGTGAAGGGATCTGAAGATTGACAGATAAAAGGGGCTTAGTTTCTACTAGGTTTCTCCATCCAAGCTTTATAAAATGGGTCGAATCAATTTTAGATTGTGCTCCGACATGATTAGGGTTTTCTAGGGAAGAATAGAATGTTATGGGGTACATTTATAAGCTTTTAAATGGGGCAAAATTGGAAAATCTCAGGATCAGTGCCACAGAGGCGCCGCCACAATGTAGAGGCGCACCCCTCTCCACCTCTGAAGTGCACGCCTCTATGACTCAGAGACGCACGATATTATAGAAATGAGGCGCTCATCATTAGAGGCACACGCCTCTATAATGCAAAGGTGCACGCCTCTTTTCAATATAAATGCCTCTATCTTGAAAATTATGGATGTACATTTGTTTTAATGGATAATTGACGCGAAATTAGTTGGAAACGCTTGTGCAATTTAGTATAGAGTAGAATTTTGTAAAACGAAATGCAAACACTAAAATAAAAATGCATCTTTCATATCCAATCCAAAATCAGTCTATATATAAAATGAATAGAAATGTCATAAATCCTAACAAAAAGACCCAAAAAGTCTACCCCTACCCTAGCTAATCTCTAAGTCCCATAGTCTAATCCTGCTTAGACTCTATCTCCTCATCATCCTCCTAGCCCTCACCAGTCAACTCAGCCTCGGCATCATCCTCGTCACCAATTTCATCATCAACATCCATAGCATCAATATCCTGGACACCGTGAAATAGAGGAGTGCCTGCAGCAGGAATGTCCTAATCATCTGCCTCCAAGTCACCCTCATCATCTCCACTCGTAACCTGAAGATCAACAAGCTGTCGCTCAAGCGAGAGGATCCTGGAATCCAAACCTGCACAGTGCGCCTGTCCAAATAAAAAGAAAAATAAGTAAGTAAATATCATAAAAGCATGCATACATATAGGATAAAATTGCTAGTATACCCTCCACTCCTCCAAAACCTGAAACAGAAGATCCTGTTGGGCTTCGAGCAAGCCATATATGTGCTCCTCATGCTCTATAGGAGTCTGTAAATACAAAGGTTTAGGTCATGTCAATGATGATATTTTATGCAGCCAGCCAAAAGTGATAAAAAGCATAAGTTATACTCACATGAGTAGCAATAAGAGGTATAGGTGATGGAAAGTCCTCGGGGTTCGGTGTCAGGACAACTTGAGATAACCTCCTACTGGTGCTCTAATATCTAGCAGTAGGCTCAGGCAGATAAAAAAAAAGCACCATAAGAATAAGAAGGGCCAACATCAAGTGTGTTGCGTGTGGGGGCCTGAGAAGTGCTTGAACCAACACCTAAAGTCCTCTGTGGTGGGGCGTGAGAGGAGTTGGGTCTATCAGCAGCAGCAGGAGAATGGATCCAAACCCACTGCGTGGGACACTTACCCGAAGGTGGAGATCTAACTTGAGGACCAGTGCCCCTCGGACGAAGCTGTAAAAGGACTAGAATTAGAAAATGATAAAATAATAACTAAAGTAGATGGTCACAAAGGGAATACCTGAGTGGCTAGGACAGGCAATGGAAGCTAAGGCAGTAGCTGATCCCTAATAAAAGTCCTATAAATGCCAAGCTGACGTGCAGTAACCCGATGAATAGTAGGAGATCCCATCAAAGCTTGAGCCAGATCCTCTCCACTCAACGTGTGTGCCCAAAATATGATAGGAGGAGCCAAAGGCACACGCATATAACCAGGACTCGAGGTCCACTCATACACTCACTCTCCTAAATAGAACATCCTTTGAAAGGGCCCTACTAGAAGGATGCTCCTCCCACCCTATGGACTAGAACGAGTCATAGCCTTACTCCAGTTCTTAATAGGCCCCCAAGGAGATCTCACAACCTGATCAGAAAATGCACAAGGTAAGTCATAATTTCACATGTGTAAATAAAATTCTAATTTACTTTATTTTTTCCTTATAGGTTTACCTCATTCCAGGAGAGGCTGCTGAGGTAGATGCGATGAAGATAAACCTGAGACATCTCCCGTCTCCCTGTGCGGCTAGAGCTCCATCGACTCAGTAAGGGAAAAGTCCCAGTAGAGGGCATCACTCGTCGTATTAAGTGCATCTCTAATCCTCACACCTGTAAGATAAAGGATATCATAAAAAGGAATACACATAGATAAACAAAGATGAAAAAAAAGAGAAAAGGAATGAGACTTACATGAATGGCATGCCAAAAGCCGCACAACCGATGAGCCCCTCGGACGAAGTCGTCCATGCTCCAGTATAAGTACGCAAGGGCAGTAGATCCCCAGTCATAGGTAGAGATGAGATCTACGTCCCAAAGATCCATCAAAAGGATGAGATCCACCGAGCTGGCCGTATCACAAAAGAGAGTGGTGCCTAGCATGTAAAAAAGAAAGGCTCGGACCACCTGATCGATATCCCGAGAAATGGTGATGTCCTCTGCCCTGATGTCAGTATAGTGTGTAAGAATCGAGTTAACCTTGACTGTATAGGTCACCTTCATAGAAGGAATCATACCCAACAGTCGCTCGGTATACCCTGCACGGTCAGGACTCATAGGCTCCAAGCGCAGATCGAATGGAACCAGCTCACCAGTACAAGCCACCCTAGTAATCATCGTGAAAGCAACTGGGTCCAACGTTAACTCACTAACCGGCAGATGGAAAGTATGCGTTGAATCCATCCACCACTCCATCAAAGTATACAGTCCATTGAGGTCGTGGCGACCAACAACGGTGGGCAGTGTAAGGATAAAAGGCTCGAAGCTTGACTCTCTAATACTCTCACGGATCACCTCAGTCCTACTACCGTACCACTCACGGGCCCCGGTAATATTACCAGCACCCTTCAGAGAGTGCTGGTCGAACTGCAGGAAGTATCAAATGTTTTTTAATTTTTTACATGTAAGGCAGATTAATAAAATAAATAAACCAGTATTCAACCTTTAAAGGCACGTGCCATAATGCCATAGAGGCGTATGCCTCTATGCGTAGAGGCACAGGCCTTTAGCACAGAGGTGCACGCCTCCAATTGCAAAGGCATGCGCCTTTGCCAAACTAGAGGACTGCGCCCTTCGACCACAAAGGCACATGGTACCTCGCAGAGGCGCATGTCTCCTCGTTGAGGCGCACGCCTTTGTTGCGCGAAGGGCCGAATGTTTTGATTCTAAATAATTCAATTTTCCTAGTTTTTCATTGATTTATCAATTGATTAAGCATGTATACGCCTAAATCTAACTGACCCGATCCTATTTTTGAAGAAAAAATAGGTAAAAAAATGACTAACCTCTCCTGTAGCCCGTAAGAAAATGTGGGTATGAAGAGAAGGCATGAGAGGGATGATGCCATCTGGATCCAGGCCTAAAGAATGAGGCACCCGAGCCTCGGGGGCGACGGCGTTCCATGTAGGAAGGTCGGGTGTACGCTTAAGTGCAGAATCTCTGGTGACAAAAGGAAGAAATTTGTGTTTGAAGAGAAGAAGGAGAATGGCGCAAAAATCTGATAATGAAGTTGAAAGGATTTAAATTTATATAGCTTTAGCAAATTACCAGTTTGGTCCTCCATAGAAAAATTACTCTTTGATACCTAAAGTGTTAACAGCTGACTAACACATTAAATTTACATTTACAGAATGTACGAAACTAAAATTAAAGCCTCTCGGTTTGGATACCGAGGTTGGGCGACGACCCAAAAATTGAAGCCTCTCGGTTTGGACACCGAGGTTGAACGGTGATCCCTGAAATTGAAGCCTCTTGGTTCGGCCACCAAGGTTAGACAGTGACCCCAAAATTGAAGCCTCTCAGTTTGGACACCGAGGTTGGACGGCGACCCTGAAATTGAAGCCTATCGGTTCAGACACTGAGGTTGGATGGCGGTTCCCAAATAAAAAGCCTCTTGGTTTGGACGCTAAGGTTTGACGGCGGCAGAAACATACCTCTCGGGTTGTACCCCGAGGATGGCAGTGCGTAAATCGAATTTCAGAATTCAAAAAATATCCTTTTGTTTTGTTACATGCATGTTGTTTTTTGAAAAAACTGAATTTAAAATTTACATTTTAAGCAGTTCTCCAAAAACCAAGAGGGCAAACTGTGTACACATGGTTTAGCCGGCCTGTAAAGACAAGCCCAATGATGAAAGATGACAATTAAGTCCAATTTATCAAGGAACTGAATTCAGACCCACTTATGAGAGAACCCAAAAATTATAACCTAAGCCCAAACACGTAACCCAACAAACCAAGCCCAAGAAACTGACCCATTTAGCCTAAATCAAATAAAGGCCCATTAAAGCCCATTTCTCTTCTTGAAGGTGCACGCCTCTTTAATATAGGGACGCACGCCTCTTTAGTGTAGAGGTGCACGTCTCTGTCAGCAGAGATACACGCCTCCATAACACCTGGACTAAAAAAAATAAGTAACAGCAGAACATGGATTACTCCACATTCTACAACAGGCAGATCAAGGGACGTGGGATTAATGCCCATCAAGAGGGGAAGAATCCTCTATTAAAGGGGAGAGGGCTCTGAAGTTAAGGAAGCTAGCAAGAAGCAGCAAGAAAAAGTAAGAAAAACACAGCTAAAAAGAAAAAAAAACCATAAAAAGATAAAAAAGCCAAAAAATCGACAAAAACCAAAGAAATCAAATAAGTGGGTTCTGGATTTGAAGGACCAGGAGCAGAAAGGCAACCCAAAATCAATCTGAGGGTAAAATACTTTTGAAATTCAAGCTTCACAATAACACTTCTTCCTCCTTTCGAATTTAAATTCGTTTTTACTTTTTCTTTGTTTAATCTTGTCCTTAGTTGTTATAACATGTGTTTCTAGTTCATGTAATGGTTTAATTCATTTATAAACCTTATTTTCGTTGATTTAAGTTGTTAATCGTACTATTTAGATTACTATAAAATGTGATTTCTATCTCTATTCTGAACCAGAGGGCGTGTGTCTCTTCATTGAGGCGCACGCCTTTGATACAGAAGCACACACGCCCCTGAGTTTATGTTTAAAAAATCCGACCGTTATTGTAACATGCGCCTGTTGAGTAGAGGCGTGCGCCTCTATGTTCTAGAACTGTGTTTATGTATCTTCTTTCTTTTATTCAATTGATTTTTTATAATTTCCTGATAAATTGCTTTATTTATTTTCATTGTATTTTCTAATAAGCCTGCAATTTAGTCTTTTTGATTTATTTAGTTATTTATTTAATTATTGTTATTTTTTTCAAATGGTTGTAATCATTTCTCCTCCTTTCATTTCTTTGAATGTTTATTTTATTTTTATTTGTGTGTATTGGGTTGTAATTCATTTCTCCTCCCTCCTTTCTTTGCATAGTTTATTTCTTTATTTATTCGTTTTGTTTATTTTTTTTGTTCATTTTGTAAAAAGGGTTGTAATCATTTCTCCTCCCTCCATTTATTTGTATGATTTATTGATATTGTTGTTTATTATGATTATGGGTGTATGAATGCATAGAACCAATTAATAATGGCATGAAAATGGACTAATAAATCAAACTTGGACCTAATTGTAAAATTGAAAATCGTTTGGATTTAAACAACCATTCGCATGTAATTAAAAGGATAACTAAGTAATTAAAAGTAATAAAATAAAAAATACAAACGGAGGCCGATTGCAAGATCGGGTGGGCCGTACAAAAGTCCATACCTAGTTTTTGGACCTAATCTTTGAGGACGGCTGCTGGGTATCCTCCGTGAAATCCAATTGCTGTAAAAGTGTCCCGGGTTTCATCCAGGTGGCGACTCCTAACTCCAACTAAAGCCTGTAAAAAGGTCCAAAGTTATAATCCTAGTGGGCCCTGAGCTCGCACAGTGCCATGGTCGCCGGACCTTGGGCACGCGTTAAACCCCACCGCCTACAGTTAGCATCAAATCGACTGGATACACTTGATTGATATTTATTTTAAAGTTCAGACACTCGATTACAAAAAAAAAAAGATACACTCAAATAGAAAAAAATTGAAAAATTTAGACATCAAATTTGCAATTTTTCCAAATGTAAATTATCTTTTGGTTATACATGCATTTAACTAGATAATGCAACTATTGAGGCTTTAATTAATAAGTCATTCTATAGTATTAATAGTTATATCTATACAACTGAAATTAAAACCATTAGATTAATATTTATTTAATTGTAGTCATTGATATATTTTATAGGTATTGATGCACAAGATAACCAATGGTTGTAATTCAATAAAAAATAATTTAGCAGTTTTAATTCTATTTGTATAAATACAAATGTTTCTACCATAGCAAGAGCTTCAATGATGATAAAAAATATAACAAATAAACAATTAATAAAATGAGCAAGAGCCTTAATGATGATAAAAATATAACAAATAGACAATTAATAAAATGTAGAATAATATTTATAAAATAAACGAAAAGAAAGTTAGAGATATAAGAATCTAATCCCAAGCATGCTATGATAGATGCTTGCTTTAGAGTAAATTTTTGTTACCACCTTGGTGCAATAGTTCTAACAATATCTTACTTTCAAAAACAACGAACAATTTTCTAATATACATTTAAATAGAAAATCAATTGGTCAAATACTCACTTTCACCCTTAAACTTTACCACTTTGACCTATATGATCTCTCACCTTTTATTATTTTCTACTGTATATCTCAACTTTAATTTTGGTTCTATGTCATCCCTAAATAAGAACATTTTAATTTTACTTAACCCATTGTCTGCCAGCATGGATAGGGGTATGTTTTCAACCACCATTAAGAGAGTAGAATATGCAAATTATACTAAAGTGTACTTCAAACAAAACAAAAATAAAAGATAAAGGATTAAAGTGAGAAAAATAATAATAAAAAAAGTTTCTTCTTCATCCTATCATCTTCTCCTACCTTCATCACTGCTGCAAGCTCTTTTTTTTTTTAATCTAAAGAAAGCCCATTGCTTTTGATCAATACAATAAAATACGACATCCATGAAAGAATCCAAATAATAGAAAATAAATCTATTCACCATATCTGAATCCAATATTAGATCAAAATAACTTACACATAAAAATTTTTAAAAATAAAAATTATCTCTATCAAAATTACCATTTTTTTATTGACTTAGAAGTTATCTTCATAAGAAATTTTCTCAACTCAGAATTAGTATGTACCTCAGTTAATTAAAGATCATATCATATATATCATAATCAAGATAATTAGCCACAACATCATACATACAAGATTTGGAAGTACCAGGAGGTCCATAAAAGCAAATAACCTTTTTTCTAAGCTCTTTAAGTCTTTTGTCCATTTGCAAGATCTTTCAAAGCCTCCATAACTTTTTTGCTTCTTAACTGTGTTCATAGCTAAAGTATCAAGTTTTTGGATGCTTGAAACAAAAAAGTTTCCATGGATATCCTCTAGAATCCATCGACCCACCTCTCAAATTAGTGTACAAGACTCTATCTTGATTTCTTTTCTAGATGACAAAGTAGATATTAACATTGGGATGTGGTGATGATATGAGTTTTAAATAAGGGTTATAAGACAGGGCGGTGGCAGTTGCGGTGGCAGTGGCTGTAACATCCCTACTACCACTAATTCCATTAGTACACTTAACTAAAAAATTAATAGTAATAGAGATATTACCTCATAAACTAGAAAGAATCTCTTAACAACATAAACTCTGTTAAATCTAATTATTTATGACACCATCAAGGTCGATAGTGTATAATCAAAGAAATATTAACCTTTCTTAATTTCATATCATCACTCAATCTTATAATCACAAATCTTACAATTATCACCAAATTCACAATAGGTAAATAAGATTGATGCCATTTAAAATTGAGAATATACAATGACCTTCTAACTACAATAACTTATTTATTTAATAAACATACACTGGTGGACTTAAAACTCATTATCATTAGATTCCATTTAAATAATTTCATCCATAATATCAATATCCCTATCCTGAATAATCCATAATCATATAACATGAGAAATTCCAAATAGCAAGAAACAATCTAAAAGAAAATAACATATTATAAATATATAATATCAGTACCACATCACCATCATAGCCAATAAAATATATACATCATATGTACAAATGTAAGAATACTATATGCCAATAAAAATAACTTAATACTATAAGTATCTATGGTGAGGGCATCTCTCTCTTTTGGTTGGATCCTGAGCCGATGATATGGTGGTGGTGATGAAAACATGATAGCTCCATCCCTAGGCCATACCCTCCTAACCTCACTAGCCTCTAGGCTCAAAAATAATCTCTCAATGAAAGCACAGAGGGTGTATAATGGCCTTTAGCAAAAAGCCCAAAAGATGCAGGTAGGTATCACTACATCACACCTATATGAGGGTAACCTGAACATCAGTGGAGGTGACATAAAGGACTCGGAAGGTGGTACATATGCTATCCAAATGCTCCTCACGAATAACTGACATTCTAACATCAGCCTCAATAGGTTGCACCATCACTCGAAAGATGATATCTGCATCAGTGTCATGGCAAACGATGTATCTCACAAGCTTCTCTGCATCTGTCACTTCATAGACTATAGATTCCCATTGGACGACCATCTCTCTTCTAGTGCTAAAGATTTAATCTAGTATAAAATAATTTTAAATACAGTGGTGAGTAATTTCATAGAAAATTTACCCAATGAGCAGCTGATAAAATATTTAATAAAATGATAATAATCCATAATGTGCTATTCTTAAGGTACAACATCAGTTGAAATTTACAAAACTTTATAATTGTACACAAATATTAAAATACCATTTAAAATTGACAATAATTCATTTCTCATAACATATTTAGTCAAAAGCTTTAATCTCTTAAGAATTGGTTAAATAATTCATAAATAATAATATAATAAAGGCATAATAAACGTTGTGTAAGCTTTTTCAATATACTATTTATCAATTCCCTTAAAAGTAAGATTCAATAATATTGTGCTTCTTATGATTAACTCATTGAAATTAAATATTCTCTCTTTTGAATATTTATCTCATTTAAGTTTATTTGAAATTTTAGTCCATATTTGTTTGGGCACTCGGCCTTATTTATTGCTATAATAATTCCTCCTGTATTGAAGTTATACAATTTATCATTATTCAATTGCTTAATACCTAAACTTTTATAAAATAATAACTATATACAAGTATATATATCTCTTAAAATATCTTAATCAATATCCACTTGGCCTACCCTGGCCAATTCATATAGTCATTTCACAATAACCTCGTATGCATAAGGTATAACTACAAGGATTCGGCCCAAAGGCATCTCTTAATCCTTGCGCTGTCCCAAAGACGGCTATAATTTTGGTGGCCAACTCATCTTTCCCAACTCATCTCCTATATATATATATATATATATATATATATATGTAACCCTTTACTTATTTATGTGTTGATCAATATTTACATTAATTTACAAGGCATAATCATGTTATTCCAATATTTCTTTCTTATTAGACCGTAAAATTCTTAGATTTGATTAATTTGCTTCAAAGAATTTAGTCTCTTTGTCTAAGACTCAAAACTATATGCCAATCACATGTCTTATGAATTAGTTCAGTTCACATTCAATCTGTGATGTACCAAGTTCATGAATTTTAGTAGTTTTCTAACATTTTCTAACATCCCAGTTGCTTACGTATGTTATTCTAATGTTTGATTCAAGTTTACATCTCAAATTGTTCAAACTCAGACAAATCAGGGTGTAGAATGGACCACAAAGGCGCTGCCTCACTACTATAGAGGCATCGCCTCTTTACTGAGGTGAGAGCCTCTGCTGAGGCACTGCCCTAACCCAATGCGTTACCTTCTGCAACTCGACAGTTGTAAAAATTCCATCAAATTTTGATTTAAATCTCATGTATTCTCAACCCATAACTCAGACAACCATTATAGCAACATTTCAATCTAATATGCACCCTAATATCTAGAAATTCAAGTCTATATCTATAATATTCAACCTCAAAAATCTTATTCATTAACTCAATATTTCTAAAGGAAAAACTAAACAAAATCAAGAAATCATAGACACTCACTTAATTTTGAAGCAAAATTTCAGAATTTTGGTTGATTGCAAAACCCTTACTGCAGTGTCTGGTTCTTCTTCTCCTCTTTTTCTTCTCTTCATTTTCTTCTTTCTCTCTTCTTCTTCTTCTTCTTCTCCACCCATACTTATTCTCTGCAACTAACAACTCTTCTCAAAAATCTCCACTTTAGTTCTCATTCTTTCTTTTCTTTATTTCTTCATCTATTCTCTTTTCTTCTTTCAATTTCACCCTTATATCTTTTCAATTACATCCCAAATTCCATTTTATTTCCTTAAATTATATTATAATCATCATCTCTAAATAATAAAATTTACTTCTAACAACATTAATTTAACACAAGAAAAATCACATTCTTAATTATCATTTAATTATATATAAATATCCTTCAAGGTCATGGATGTACAATTCTTCCCTCCTACAAGAAATTTCATCCTCAAAATTTGTACAGGTTCATACTCAATTATAAAAGATTTGGATATTTCTTTCTAATATCCTTTTTTCGCTCTCATGTAGCTTCTTCTTGGGAATGATTCTTCCATAGCACTTTAACTAAAGGTATGATCTTATTTCTCAACAATTTCTGATCTCTAACCAAAATCGCTATAGGTGCTTATTTATAACTTAAATTTTCCTTTAATTCCATAGGTTACTCCTTTAAAATATGTGTGGGATCACTTCTATAACTCCTTAATATAGATACATGAAATACATTATGCACTCCTTTTAAATTTGGTGGTAATGCTAAGCGGTAGGCTATTAGTCCAATATGTTCAATCACCTCATATGGTCCTATAAACCTGGGACTCAATTTCCCCTGCTTACCAAACCTTATCACACCCTTCTATAGAAATATTTTCAGAAAAACTTTATCACCTACATTGAATTCAATGTCAGCTCGCTTAAGATTTGCATAAATTTTTTGTCTATCCTGAGCTGCTTTAAGATTAACCCTAACTATTTGAATATTATCAGTAGTTATTTAAACTAATTCAGGATCTAATAATATTTTTCTCCCACTTCATCCCAGCATATAGGAGTTCTGCACTTTCTGCCATATAGAGCCTCAAATGGTGCCATATCTAAACTACTTTGATAACTATTATTGTAAGCAAACTCCATTAAAGGCAACTGCTTATCCTAATTTCCACCAAAATCTAAGGCACTAGCTCTCAACATATCCTCTAACACTTGTATAGTTCTCTCAGATTGTCCATCAGTATGAGGATGAAAAGCAGTATTAAACCTCAATCTAGTACGTAGAGGTTTTTGCAAACTTAGCCAGAATCTTGAGGTAAACCTCGGATCACAATCAGATACAATAGATACTGGTGTTCCATGCAACCTTATTATCTCCTTAATGTACAACTCTGCTAACTTATTTAAACTATAATTGATTTTGACAGGCAGAAAATGAGTAGACTTAGTTAATCGATCTATAATTGCCCACACTACATCATTTGCTTGCTGAGTCCTTGGTAATCCTACCACAAAGTCTATGGTTATATGTTCCCATTTTCATTCTGGTATTGGCAATGATTACAATAATCTAGCTGGATATCTGTGTTCAGCCTTAACTTGCTGATACATCAAACATTTGGAAATATACTATGCTATATCCTTCTTCACCCCTCTCCACCAATAATTCTCCTTCAAATTCTGGTACATCTTGGTACAACTCGGATGCATGGCATATGCAGAGCAGTGCACTTCCTCCAATATTTCTCTCCTCAATTCTTCCTTATTTGGTACATAGATTCTTTTTCCCATCCTTATTATTCCTTTTTCATCACATTTCATGTCTTTCACCTTTCCATTCTTAATATCTTCACTCCACCTTACCACTTTATCATCCATCCTTTGTGCCTGAGCAATTCTTTCTATCAACACCGGTTTTACCTTTAATGTGGCTAAAATATTGTCGGTGTTATCTATGTCCAGCTCAATATTCAATCTCTTGAGTTCAATCAACATGGGCATTCTGATAGCATGAACATAGTGTAGATTCCCAATCGATTTTTGACTAAAAGCATCTGCCACCATATTGGCCTTACGTGAATAGTATTTAATGGTACAATCATAATCCTTTAATAACTCCACCCATCTCCTTTGTCTCAAATTCAAATCCTTCTGACTAAGGATATATTTGAGACTTTTGTGATTAGTAAATATTTGGCAAGTTTCTCCATAAAGATAATGTCTCCATATCTTTAATGCAAAAACTACCACTGCCAACTCAAAATCGTGCGTGGAATAGTTCTTCTTGTGTGGTCTCAGTTGTCTTGATGCATAGGCAACTACTTTACCTTATTGTATCGATACACAACCTAACCCTTGTCTCAAAGCATCACTATATACCACAAACTTACCTCCCTCTACAGGTAGAGTCAAAACAGGTGCAGTAGTCAACCTTTCATTCAAAATTTTAAAACTCTATTAACACTCAGGAATCCAATTAAACTTCACGTTCTTTCTAAATAATTTCGTCAGAGGTGATGCAATAATCGAGAAATCTTGAACAAACCTCCTATAGTATCCTGTCAAACCTAAGAAACTCTAAATTTCTGTCATACTCTTAGGTGGTTCCCAATTTAGAATGGCAGCTATTTTTTTTGGATCTATATATACTCCTTCTGTAGATATCACATGCCCCAAAAATACCACCTTATTCAACCAAAACTTACATTTATTAAATTTAGCATACAACTGCTTTTCTCTCAAAATTTCTAGCACTATCCTAAGATGATTTTCATGCTCCTTCTTAGACTATGAATAAACCAGAATGTAAACCTATCCAAATAAGGTTTGAAAATTCTATTTATCAAATCCATAAAAGCTGCTCGTGCATTCGTAAGCCCAAATGGCATTACTAAAAACTCATAATGTTTGTATCTTGTCCTAAAAGCAGTTTTAGGAATATTGGACTCTTTAATCTTCAATTGATGGTATCCTGACCTTAGTTCTATTTTAGAAAACACCTTTGCTCCCTGAAGTTGGTCAAATAAATCCTCTATCCTCAACAAAGGATACTTATTTATAATTTTTACTTTATTTTATCGCCTATAATATATCCACAACCTCATTAATTAATTTTTCTTCTTTGTAAATAACACCAGTACTTCCCACAGAGAATAGCTCGGCCTAATAAATCCTTTATCTAACAATTATTATAATTGCACTTTTAACTCTTTTAATTTTGTCGGAGCCATCCTGTAAGGGGCTTAAGATATAGGTGTTGTACCCGGTAATAACTCAATCTCAAATTCAATCTCCCTTTCTAGTGGTAATCCTGGCAATTCCTCAAGAAACACATCCTCAAACTTATTTACTATAGGTACTCTTTTCAAATCTATTTCCTCTTTCTTTTTATCAATCACAAAGGCTAGATAAGCTTTATACCCCTTCCTATGATACTTTATAGCCGTCACAGCTGAGATTATCTTAGATGACATCTTTCTACCTTATCTTACAAAATGAATTTTTCCACCATCCTCTTTTTCAAACACTACTCGCCTCCCAAAATAATCTACATTCACTTTATAGCGACTGAACACATCCATACCTAATACAACATCAAAATCACTTAGAGGTAAGGGCATAAAATCCCATTCTAATACATCCTCTCCTATTCTTACTGCAACATTCCTAATAACCTTATCACAAATCACACTGACTCCTATAGGTATGCTAACCAACACTGGTTCATCTCTATTAGATAACTTTAACTTATTGTGCAGGATAAATATAGATAATATAAACGAGAATGTTACGCCAGGATCAATTAACACACAAGCTAACTTATTGTAAAGGTAAACCGTACCCTTAATTATATCTGGTGCATTCTCGGCATCCTTCTCAGTCACTGTATAAATCCTTGCTTATTGAACATTCTCTGCTGCATTGGCTTGTCCTGTAATCCTCTTTTGAGCCTAGGGAGCTCTACTAGCCTCACTCCTTGCGCTGGTAGTTCTACCAGCAATAGGGGGTCTTCTAACTCTTCCCATTCTAGAAGCATTCGATCTTTGTATGAAGGGTTCCCCTACTATACTCTTGGTGCATTCCCGGGCATAGTGTCCTATTTTATTGCACTTAAAACACCTTACATTGCTCCAACCACAACTACCCACGTGATTCTTCCTACAAAGGTTGCACCAAGGCATTGCTGCTCCCCCTCTTGAAACATTTCCAAAGTTGTTTGGTCGAAAAGAAGGCGTGGGTTATCTCACGGACATCTGGCTACCCTGCGGTCGAGCATTCCCTCATGACCACACATTACTCCTCGAATAGGGGTTAAATCTTGTCTTCTGATTGTTATTACCCCTCCAGGGTTGCCTTAAAGATCCCTCTTGATGGTAAGATCTCGTTCGATTAGTAGTTTCCAACTCTTTGTCCAATCTTTCTTGTTCTATGGTGTTTTTTACCCATCCTCGAAAGTTTGTTCCAGCACAGAGGTTTAACTTTCCTCTCAAAGATATATGCAGGCCATCTCAGAACTTTTCACTCTTTACTTCCTCAGTAAGATAAATGTCTTTTGCGTATTGGTATAAGTCTTCAAACTTGTCAGTGTATTCTCTGACTGACATTGATCCTTATACTAAATTTACGAAAGCAACCTTCCTTTGCTTCTAGAAAATCTCAGTTAAGTACTCCATACTAAACTCTTCTTTAAAAATTTGCCATGTGAAAGCTTCCCAATACAGATTTCTTATTCTAGACAACCAATCATCTAATTTTTCAAACATGAGGCCATACATGATATTCACTTTCTCTTCATCACTAAGTTTTAATGTATTGAAGGCCTTTTCTATGGTTTTAACCCACTTATCTACCAATCCTAGGTCTAAGGTACCGTGAAAATCATAAGCTCCACACTTCTTTGAATACTCTATGATATCTCCAGGCTTCCTGTACCTTTCTCATTCTGACATCACCGTTGCCATCGTGCGTGCTAAATCAGTAGTATCTATGTGTAATACTAGGGTTGCTGGTTGGTTCGGCACATTTATAGGCATCACTAGTGGTGGTACTTGATATAAATTCCTTGCCCTTCTAGGTATGTGCTCAAAGATCGATGCTGAGGTAGCCGATATAGAACTACCTTGCAAACTATCTGTTTGAACATCCGATATATCATCTCTCTTGTTGTCAACTGAGGTTGACGATGGAGATGATTCTTCCTGAAATGTTTGACTCCTACTAGCAATATTGGCTAACTCAACTAGCCTGACTCTATCTGGTTGGACTTCATGTCCTTTGCCTCTACCTCTACCCCTACCATGGCCTCATCCATGATCTCTACCTTGATTCCCTACTAATCCACCTCTAGTTCTTGCCATCTTCTGAAAAAAAATTTACAGGACTTTAGTAATTCTTATCATATACATATTCCATAATTAATATCCACCAACTCAATATTTCTTAACATCTATAACATCTAATACAATATTTCTTATTATCTCCAAAATTTAATATCCTGGAGCTCTGATACCAATTAAATGTAACACCCTTACTACCACCAATTCCATTAGTATACTTAACTAAAGAATTAATAGTAATAGAGATATTACCTCATAAATCAGAAAGAATCTCTTAATAACTCAAATCTAATCATTTATAACACCATCAAGTTCGATAGTGTATAATCAAAGAAATATAATCCTTTCTTAACTTTATATCATCACTCGATCTCATAATCACAAATATTACAATTATCACTAAATTCACAATAGGTAAATAAGATTGATACCCTTTAAAATTGAGAATATACAATGACCTTCTAACTATAATAACTTATTTATTTAATAAACATACACTGGTGGACTTAAAACTTATTATCATCAAATTCCATTTAAATAATTTCATCCACAATATCAATATCTCTGTCCAGAATAATCCATAATCATATAACCTAAGAAATTCCAAATGGCAAGAAACATTCTAAGAGAAAATAATATATTATAAATATATAATATTAGTACTACATTACCATAATAGCTAATACAATATATACATTATATGTGCAAATGTAAGAGTACTAGATGCCAATAAAAATAACTTAATAACATAAGTATCGATGTTCAGGGCATCTCTCTCTTCTGGTCGGATCCTGAGTCGACGATATGGTGGTGGTGATGAAAACATGACAGCTCTGTCCCCAGGCCATACCCTCCCAACCTTACTAGCCTCTAGGCTAAAAAATAATCTCTCAATGAAAGCACATAGGGTATATAATAGCCTCTAGCAAAAAGCTAAAAAGATGCAGGTAGGTTTCACTGCATCATACCCATGTGAAGGTGCCTTGGACCTCGGTGAAAGTGGCATAAAGAACTCAGAAGGTGGTACATATGCTATCCAATTGCTCCTCATGAATAATTGACATGCTAACATCAGCCCCAATAGGTTGCACCATCACTCGGAAAATGATATCCACATCAGTGTTATGGCAAACGATTTATCTCACAAGCGTCTCTGCATTTGTCACTTCATAGACTATAGATGCCTATTGGACGGCCATCTCTCTTCTAGTGCTAAAGATTTAATCTAGTCTGAAAGTAATTTTAAATACAGTGGTGAGTAATTTCATAAAGAAATTACCCAGTGAGCAACTGATAAAATATTTAATAAAATGATAATAATCCATAATGTGCTATTCTTAAGGTACAACATCAGTTGAAATATACAAAACTTTATAATTGTACACAAATATCAAAATACCATTTAAAATTGACAACACTTCATTTCTCATAAAATATTTAGCCAAAAGCTGCAATCTCCTAAGAACAGGTTAAATAATTCATAAATAATAATATAATAAAGGCATAATAATTGTTGTGTAAGCTTTTTTAATATACTATTCATCAATTACCTTAAAAGTAAGATTCAATAATATTGTGCTTTTCATGATCAACTCATTGAAATTAGATTTGAATTTCTATAATTTATTCTCTCTTTTGAATATTTATCTCATTTATGTTCATTTGAAATTTTAGTCCATATTTGTTTGGTCACTCAACCTTATTTATTGCTATAATAATTCCTCATATATTAACATTACACAATTTATCATTATTCAATTGCTTAATACCTAAACTTTCATAAAATAATAAATATATACAAGTATATATATATCTCAATTAATATCCACCTGGCCCACCCTGGCTAATTCACATAGTCATTTCATAATAACCTCGTATGCATATGGTATAACCACAAGGATTCACCCTAAAGGCATCTCTGAATCCTTGTGTTGTCCCAAAGACAATTATAATTTGAGTGACCAACTCATCTTTCCTAACTCATCTCCTATATATATATATATATATAACTCTTTACTTATTTATGTATTGTGTTGATCGACATAATGTTTATACAATATTTACATTAATTTACAAGACATAATCATGTTATTCCAACATTTCTTTCTCATTAGACCGTAAAATTCTTAAATTTGATTGATTTGCTTTAAAGAATTTAGTCTCTTTGTCAGAGACTCATAACTATATGTTAATCACATGTCTTATGAATTATTTCAGTTCATATTCAATCTGTGATGTACCAAGTTCATGAATTTTAGTAGTTTTCTAACATTTTCTAACACCCTAGTTGCTCATGTATGCTATTCTAATGTTCAGTTCAAGTTTACATCTCAAATTATTCAAATTCAGACAATCAAGGTGCAGAATAGACCACAGAGGCGCTACCTCACTGCTACAAAGGCGTCGCCTCTACTCAAGCGGCACCTCACCTAACCCAATGAGGCACCGCCTCTTTGGTGATCAGGCACCGCTTCATTAGTGATCAGGCATCGCCTCTTCCATGAGGCACCGCCTAATTGCCTTCTGCAACTCGACAGTTACAAAAATTCTATCAAAAGTTGATTTAAAATCTTATGCATTCTCAACCCATAACTTAAAAAACCATCATAGCAACATTTCAATCTAATATGCACCCTAATATCCAGAAATTCAAGTCTAGATCTATAATATTCAACCTCAAAAATCTTAGTCATTAACTCAATATTTCCAAAGGAAAAACTAAACAAAATTAAGAAATCAGAGCCACTCACTTGATTTTGAAGCTAAATTTTAGAAATCTGGTTGATTGCAAAACCCTTGCTACAGTGTCCAGTTCTTCTTCTCCTCTCTTACTTCTTTTCTCCTTCTTCTTCCTCTCTTCTTTTTCTTCTTCTCTACCCATATCTATTCTCTACAACCAACAACTCTTCTCAAAAATCTCCATTTTAGTCCTCATTCTTAACTCTTCCCAAAAATCTCCACTTTAGTCCTAATTTTTTCTTTTCTTTATTTCTTCATCCATTCTCTTTTCTTCTTTGAATTTCACCTTTATATCTTTTCAATTACATCCCAAATTCCATTTTATCTCCTTAACTTATATTATAATCATCATCTCTGACTAATAAAATTTACTTCTAACAAAATCAATTTAATACAAGAAAAATCACATTCTTAATTATCATTTAATTACATATAAATATCCTTCAAGGTTACAGATGTTACAGTGGCATCAGTAGTTATGAGATATGATATTGTGGTAAGGGTTGATTACCGAGTTTTTCTAGGAAACAAACAAAAACAAGAAGAGGATTTTTTTAAACAAAATTAGAATAATGATGTGGAAAATTCATGTCAGCTATTGTCAGTATATGTGTGAGAGAGTACTACAATAAAAGCGCTTATTTTATGCGTTGTGTGGGTGATATAAGTTCAAAATTGAAGTTGAGATATATAACAGAAAATAATAAAAGGTGAGGAGTGATATGAGTTAATGTGATAAAGTTGAGGGGTGAAAGTGAGTATTTGGCCAAATCAATTGAACATTTAAAATCTCAACTATATTTGAAAATAAAGTTTAAGAAAACTACAACTAAAATTTGTGTAATTTTGTATTAAAAAAAAAAAAGAGAAATTGAGTATTGAGGCAAAAAAAACTTTATTAATAATTTAGATTACACACTTTAAGAAAATATACATCCCTTCATATTAAAAAGGTTGTTAAAATTGGTTTCTTTAAATTGTCAAAAAAAAAAAAAAATTGGTTACTTTAAATTAAAAGCTATATATATATATTTTCTAATAGTTACAAGTATTATAAACATAATTAATTTTATTTATTTAAATAACTACTCCCTTCGTTTCATTCCAATTGTCGTTTAAAATAGTGTCATAAAAATTAAGAATCCTATTTAATAGATATAATTATAAGTGCAAATAACTATATTATCCTCTTTTAAAAAGACCAAAAGTTAGTACTCTAATCAAACTCTAAAACTAAGATGTATGTAAAGTTAGAAATAATAGTTTATTTTTTATTAGTAATTTAAACACGTTATTTAGAGTGAAACAAATTATATTTTTTTAAACGACAATTGGAATGGAACGGAGAAAGTAACATATTCATTAGTTTTGTTCCCGTTTGAGCCTCAACCTCACACAAGTTGTTGTTTTGCTTGATTTTTTTTTTTTTTTTTTTTAAAGTTATTAATGAGGCAAAAACCAATTATTACGAAGCAAAGAATGGTTGATGAAACATTCCGTCCTCCCTAATCTCAGCAAAGAAAGTTTCACGTATAGAAGTTAACTACCAGTTCAGGGGATTTTTTTTTTTTTTTTTTAAATCCAATGAGCTCACATAAAGAAGATTCCACAATTAATAAATTTTATATATTATAAAGTAATACAAACTTTCAACTTCTTGCAGTACAATGCAACATGCAGACAAACAACATTCCACGCGGCATTTTTTTTTTTTTTTTAGAAAAAGATGAATTTTTCATTTATTAAAAATAAAAAATATACGTTAATAAATAAAAAATAATACAATTTTGATCCATACAATTTTATCTTTTAGTAAAACTAGTTCTATAGTTTTTTTTTTTTTACGACATTTAAGTATATTATGTTTTATATTTTTTATATTTTAATACCCTATAAATTAATATCAGATTATTTTATGAGAAAATATTAATATAATATTAAATTTTAATGATAAATATATTTATATATAATTTATAATTACAATAACTACGGGGTTATTTTTAAAAAAATTCTAATTTTATTTTAAAAATTATTTATTTTTATTCATAAAAAAATTAAAAATACATCTAAACTTGATTTGTTATGAGTTTATTGTAATTAGTTGAATAATATATCAATCAATACGTGATATTAAAAATTTTATATTATTTCAACATTAAAGTATAGATTTTGAATAATAATATTTAAAAGAATATTTAAGTGTAAAAATGTAGAAAAATTATAAGATCAATTTTGCCAAAAGATAAAACTACAAAAATCAAAATTGTACTTATCCTTAGAAATAAAGTAGTAAAAGAAAAATAATAATAATGATAAATATCACTTAGCACCCAAAAACGCTTACAAAACCAACAACTTGTGCTAACTTAGATAAAAATCTGCCGGCTTTTGAGCTCATTTTCTTGGCTTTCCGGCCGACCTAATTATGTTCCATAAAAGATTATTAACCATTAGAAGTGCCCTAATTTTATACTTTGCTCCAAATTTAATTTCTATTTTTAAAATTATTTTTACTCCAAACAGAAATATCAGATAAATTTCAAAAATGTGATAATAAATAATAGAATATTTTAAAAATATGCCACATTTCGACATCCGCTTCATCAAAAAGTATTAATTACATAAGCGATTATCTAACTTTAGCAAACGTTTGCACTTTAACAAAAGTTTTAACTCTAAACTTTATTTTAATTTAGTTTTTAATTTTTATCTTTTTGGTACCTTAATTTGTTCATATGAAATATGGGTCACTTCGTAATTTTTTTTAATATTGTTGTCATTGTTTTTTTTTATTTGTTACCATCATTTTGTTGTTTTATTACCGTTTTAAATGACTTTGGAGTTTTGAATTTTTTTATATAAACTTAAAATTTATTTTCATTTGTTCAATATATACAAAACTATAACATCGATAGAATTTATTTATATCTTCTTATATTTAATATTCATTATTTGTTTACATAAAATAATTTCCTCCACTAAATTATGAATTAATTTTCTTTAATTAGTAAAATTAGGGTTAAGACCTTAATTTAGTAAAAATAATTTTATTATATACTCTAATCATATAGGGCTATAGATTATTTAAAATTTTACTAATTTTTAATAATTTGATTTAAACATTTAAATAAATTTGGTAATAATTGATTAGTGATATTTAATTATTATAAGAAATTAATAAAAAATTCTTAAGAGACTTCCACATGAAATGAATGTAAAAAATTAAAATATCAAAAAATTAAAGTAGAAATTAAAATATCAAAAAAATTTAAAAGTTAGGAATTATTTTGAAACTAGTAGTGGATCAGTGTAATGCACAAACTGTATAATAAAATAATTAAATAAATAATTTTAATAGAATGATAATTAAATAAATTAAAATAAAATATATCACAAAAAATTTATTTCCTTTAAATTTTGTTGCCAAAAGTTTTTTTAATTACAATAGAATTAGTTTTAAGAATTATTAGAATATATATATATACTAATTAAAAAATAATAATCCTATATAACCACTATATATAAATCTTTTTATTTTTAAATTTTTTAAGAAAAAATAGAATTTTTTTAATTATTTGACACATTAGTTTTTAAAAGTGAATACTGAAATATGAAGAGGGACCTTTGTCAAATTTTGAATTTAATAATTTTGGAGCTCAACATTTATATATATATATATATATATATATATATATATATATATATATATATATATGTAAATGGGGCCTTTTGTAATACCTTAAGGCATAGATACCTTTAATTTTTTAACCATTGGATTAAATTATAAAATATAAACTATTGAATTGAAATGATAAAAATAACCTACAACCTTTAAAAAATGTTACCTCCACAATGAAGAATAACTTTTATAAAGGGAAGTTTTTTTTTTTTTTTTACTCAAACGCCTCAAACCTTTTCTTTCTAACGGAGTATTTCTCTACTTATTCTTGATCCCTCCAAAACTTGCCTAGTAAAAGCAATTCTGGTCCTTTTCAAGAAATCAACCTTTCTCTTCTCGTCCTCATTCTCATTAATTTATTTCTTTCTTGTCTCTCTTCTTTTCTTTTTAGATACTTTCCTTCCTTTCTGGGTGCTAATTATTGCTACCTTTCTCACATTATATGAATTGAAAAAAAAAAGAAAAAAAAAGTGGTTTATTAGTTTTCCATGGCTGATTGTAGCAACAGTACTAATACCAAATCCCTTCACTTTCACTCTCAATCACCACCTCCAAGCAGTCCCTTTTCTACTTTATTCTCTTTTTTCATTTTGTTTGATTATTTCACTTAACAATGCTCATTAATCGATTGATTATCATTGTGTGTATGTGCTCGTTTTAGTTTATATTTTTGAAACTATCTTTGTGTGTTTTTTCTTTTGAAATTCTTTGTTGAATTCATATTTATTATCACAATTACTTGGATTTTGGGTTAAAGTTTGAAGCTTTATGGTTTTAAAATCGTACCCATCAACATATTTTTAAAATTACTGCAAATGTCAGGTTTAATTGAAGGAAAAAAATAATTGAGTTTGCTACTTAATGAGAATTTAATTTGTTAGTCTTCAATTTCATGGAGAAAAAATAACTATTAATATTCAATCAATCAATCAATCAATCTGCGGTTTCTCTTTCCATATTATGAATAAAAATGGCAAAAAAAACCCAAACAGGACATAAAAAGTCAGGTGAAGCTTATATTTATCGTTATATAGTTCATTACCTTAATCCAAGTCATCACTTATATTTATAACATTATTCTTTTCAAAAATATTATCCCACTGAGACATCATCTATATAAAAATAATAATTACCTTAAAACATGAAATTTGATCGACCAAAATATGATATATGCATAGTTCACCATATATTCTCAAATAAAGAGATACTACAGAAAATACATTCACTGCCTTTATTTAGTGGTTCACCACAAAATATTAAATATAATGAATCTCGTACAGAAAATATATTCACTACCTTCATTTAGTGGTTCACCACAAAATATTACATATAATGAATCTTCTAAAAATATCGATTGTAGTTGACAACAAAATGATATATGGCTAACCAAAACATGATACATGTTAACCGTACTGATATGAATTGACCACAAACTATCAAATAAAAATACAATTTGGCCCAATTATATTAACATATAATAATTTAATTTCATCTCCTATTTGAATCACTCGAGGGAGCGAAAAAATGCCATAATAACAAATGATTGAATTGAAAAAATTATAAATTTGTAAATATTTAGTAACTAACTTGAACTTTTGATGTTGAATATGAAAGACAGAAAGTAATAGTTAAATTTGAAAGATGAATCTACGGGATAAAAAGTAGTATTTGAATTTGAGAGATAAAAAGTGATATGAATCTTTCAATTTTTTTTGTTAGGGTTTCTGTTTGATGAAATTTTCACTGGTTTTTTTTTAAAAAAAAAAATTGAAAAGTGTTGAAAAAATAACGGAATTAAAAATGTTTTGATTCTACGTTAAAAAAAATTACCGGCAAACCTATTATAACATGTAACTTTTTTTTTGAATTTTTTTTTGTTTTTAACGGTAACAATACCTTCAAGGTATTGCAGAAAAATCCATATATATATATATATATATTGAAACGCCTTATACTTACATTAATTACTAATACACAATATTATCCTTTATTCTTGATTTCTCAATCTTAATACTCCTAACGAGATCTTAAGGTTATAATACATACACTTAATATAATACGAAAAACCTGTATAAATTTGAACCATCATTTATTTAAATACTTCTACTAATGAGATTACTATAATATGAGTAACTAGATAATACTAATTATATAATTTCATTCTCCCATTCTCTAGCCATTCAACATCATTTATATAATAAATCCATAGATCAATAATTCTAGATGGCAAGATGATAGCTTAACAATAATATTGAATAATATATGCAACATCAAGCACTAAGGTGCTAACCATCCATCATATCATATACATATATATATATATATACATCATCAAAATATAAACGAAAGTACTAGATGCTTAAACAATTAATACAACAGTACATAATCAATTATCCTAGCATCTATCTCTTAGAAGTCTCTCCAGTAGATGGTGGTGGTGGTGATAGTAGCAGCAAGACGTCCAAAGCCAAAATCCTCATCATACACATCTAGCCCTATGGCTCAAAAATAAATCTAATAACAAGCTCTGGAGAGTGTAGAAATGTCTATAAGCAAAAAGCCAAAAAGATGCATTAAGAAGACTGCATCACACCTAGGTGAGGGTGACCTGGACATCCAGTAAGGTGGCATAATAGACTCAAAAAAATGGTGCAAATACTGTCTAAATGCTCCTCTTATATGGATGATACACGTGCATCAGCTCCGATAGGCAGGACTGTGACCTTGAAAACTAACTCAGCATCCGTGTCATGGTAGACTATATACCGAACTAAAGTCTCTGCAGCTGTTACCTTATAAACCATAGTGGCCCACAAAACTGCCATACTGCTATGCTAATCTCTAACTAAGCTGTGAAAAATATTTTAAAAATATAGGAAATTTTCTTTTCATTTGTTTCAGATTTACATCATGGATACAAAGGAAAAGCTTACATTGGATGCAATACAAGCAATATTGCAAAAGATGTTGGCTCAATAAGAGGATATGAGGAGTGATAACCAAAAGGTCCAAGAATGATTGGAAAGGTTGGAGATAGGTACCCCTATCCAAGCAAGGGAGACCCAACGCATTCTCTTCAATGAACTAGAAGAGGAGGCAGCCGAAAAAGGATCGACGCGTGCCAACAAAGGCAAGACCAAATATGGGAACTTGGGATCAATTAAGATGAAGATTCTAACTTTCCAAAGGAAGAGTGATCCGGAGGCATACATGGAGTGAGAAAAGAAGGTTGAAAGGGTGTTCGAGTGTAATAATTATACTGAAGAAAAAAAGGTAAAATTGGCCACCGTGGGATTCACTAACTATGCTAGTGTGTGGTAAGATCAATTCACCTCCATTAGGTATCGAAGTGGAGAAGTAAAACTATAATGAGGAAGAGATTTGTACCTCAACATTATTATAGAGAGCTGTATAACATGTTACAAAGGTTGAACCAAGGCTTTAGAAGTGTTGAAGAGTATTTCTAAGAGATAGAGATGGCAATGATTCGAGCTAACATTGAGGAGGATAGAGAGGCTACCATAGCACGTTTTCTATCAGGTTTGAATTATAAAATTGCTAATCTTGTTGAATTGAATCATTATGTAGATTTGGAGGACATGGTATACATAACAATCAAGGTGGAAAAGTAATTGAAGGTGAAAACCAAAATAAATTTGACTTCCATAGCTACATGGAAATCAAATTGAAAGAACAAGGGAGAAGAAATAAGTGCAAGTAAGGGTAAATTTAAGCCAAGTAAAGGCAAGAATGTTACTACATCAAAGACACAACCTAGGGATGACAAATCCAAGAGTAAGTCAAATAATATTCAGTGCTTTAGATGTTTGGGATATGGGCATAAGGCAACATAATGTCCAAATGCCAAGATCATGACCCTACGCAATGGGGAGGTGGTAAGTGAGGAAGAGGATGATGATGATCTGAGTGACATGCCAGCATTGGAGGACACATCTGATGACCAATTTATACTTTGGTTACTAGGCGTACCTTAAACATGCAAGCTAAGGAGAAAGAGGTACAACATGAAAATATCTTTTATACTTGATACATGATACATGATAAATTGTATAGTATGATTATAGATGGTGGAAGTTGTGCTAATGTTATTAATGCTATTTAAGTTGATAAATTAGGACTTAAAATAACTAAATATCCTAGACCTTATAGATTATAATGGTTGAATGAAAGTGGGAATATTAAGGTCACTAGGCAAGCATTGATTACATTCTCATTGGGCTTTATTATGATTAGGTATTATGTGATATAGTTCCTATGTAAGCTAGTCACATATTATTACGACGTTCATGGCAATTTGATAAGCGAGTCATACATGATGGTTTTACTAACAAATATTCATTTAAGATGAATGGTAGGACTATTAATTTATTACCTATATTGCCTAAAGAAGTGTATGAGGATTAGAAAATTTTGAGTGAATATAAGAGTGCACAAGAAAAAGAAAAGGTGCACCAACATAATGAGAGTTGTGGAAAAAGCCAAGAGAGTCATGAGAAAAGAGAGAAAAAAAGAGAAAAAATAGAGGGGATGCACAGAGAGAGTAAAAACAGTGAGATTGCGCATGCAAAAGGAGAGACGAGTGTGCAAAAAGTGGTAAAAAAGAGATAAAAGGCAATTTCTTTGCAAGAGAGGGTGAGATTAGAAAGGCTTATCTAAGCAAGCAATCTATAATACTATTGGTATTTAAGGGTGCATATTTAGCTTTTGAAACTAACCCAATTCTTTCTTCTCTACCTAGTCCTTTTCAAGTGTTGTTGTAGGAATTTGAGGATTTATTTTTCGAGTCTATGCTCGATGGTTTGCCACCATTAAGAAGGATAGAATATCAAATTGATTTTATTCCTAGAGCATAAATTTTGAATATGTCAGCCTATAGGAGTAATCCCGAAGACATAAAGAAGTTACAAAGATAAGTGGATGAGTTGATGTCTAAAGGATTGACTCGAGAAAGTATGAGCCCATGTGCTGTACCCATACTACTTTTACCTAAAAAGGATAGAACATGGCATATGTGTGTTGACTGTCATGCTATCAATAAAATCAATGTAAAGTATCACCATCCTATACCTCATTTATATGACATATTAGATGAATTATATGGTGTATGCATATTTTCTAAAATAGATTTAATGGCTGGGTATCATCAAATTAGAATGAAAATAGGTAATGAATGGAAAACTGCCTTTAAAATAAAATATGGGTCATATGAGTGGTTAGTTATGCCATTTAGTTTAACTAATGCTCCTAGTATGTTCATGCATTTAATGAACCATGTTTTGAGGGATTTTATAGGTAAGTTTGTTGTTGTCTATTTTGATGATATACTTGTGTATAGGTAAATCACTAGAGAACCATGTTATGCATGTTAGATCTATTTTTAGTGTTTTACAATCATAAAAGTTGTATTCTAAGCTTGCTAAATGTTCATTTTGTGTGCCTAAAGTTATATTTTTAGGATATATTGTTAGTGATCATGGTATAAAGATTGATCATGAGAAGGTTAAGGCTATTGAAACTTGGCCTACACCTAGGAATGTCAGGGATGTTCATAGTGTCTATGGCTTAGCTAGTTTTTATCAATGTTTTGTGCATGATTTCTTTAGTATAGCTGCCCTTTTAACAGAAGTAATTAAAAAGAATGTTGAATTTAGGTGGAGAAAAGAATAAGAGGATTTTAACATGCTGAAATCTAAATTAATTTCTGCACCGACTTTTGTTTTACCTAACTTTAATAAAATATTTGAGATTGAATGTGATGCTTATGGAGTAGGAATTAGAGCTATTTTAATACAAGAGGGTAAGCCAATTGCATATTTCAATCAGAAATTAAGTGGCACTTAATTACCTGAAATACGACAAGAAGATGTATGCCTTGGTAAGGGCATTGAAAATGTGGCAACATTACCTACTGTCTAAAGAGTTTATTATCCATACCGACTATGAGAGTTTGAAGTATTTAAAGGGATAAAATAAGCTCAACAAGAGACATGCTAAGTGGAGTGATTTTCTTGAATCTTTCCCTTATATTATCAAATACAAACAACGTAAAGAAAACATTATGGCTGATGCATTATCAAGGAGGTATGTTTTACTTAATACTTTAGATGCTAAATTACTTAGTTTTAAACATATTAAGGAATTGTATGCACATGATCCTGATTTTAGCAATGTATATAATGCATGTGAAACAATTGCCTTTGATAAATTTTATAGACATAATGGGTATTTATTTCATTTAAAGAAACTTTGTGTGCTTAGATGTTTATTGCGTCTGTTGTTGATTAAGGAGGTATGTAAGGGGAGTTTAATAGGATACTTTGGCATAGCTAAGACATTAGATGTTTTACATGAGCATTTCTTTTGGCCTAATATGAAATTTGATGTATTTAAGTATTGTGCTAATTACATTACATGTTTGCAAGCTAAGTCTAAAGTACATCCACATGGTCTGTATACACCATTGCCTGTTCCACAATTACCTTGGGCAGATATATCTATAGATTTTGTACTTGGACTACCTAGGACTAGGCGTGGTAATGATAACATATATATGGTTGTTGATAGATTTTCTAAAATGGCACATTTTATTCCATGTCATAAAACCGATGATGCATCGCATATTGCTGATTTGTTCTTTAAGAATATAGTGTGTTTGTATGGTATACCTAAAACTATTGTAAGTGATAGGGGTACTAAGTTTTTGTCCTACTTTTAGAAGACTTTGTGGGCAAAATTGGGAACTAAGTTATTGTTTAGTACTTCATATCATTCACAAATCGAAGTTATGAATAGGACATTAGGACAACTCATGCGTGCTATAATTAAGAAGAAAATGAAATCTTGGGATGAAATTTTATCTCATATAGAATTTGCATATAATAGGGATGTGCATTCATTTACACATTATTCACCTTTTGAAATTGTGTATGGTTTTAATTCTTTAATACTATTGGATCTATCACATTTGCCTGTGAGTGAGCAAGTTAATTTAGATGGTATTCAAAAGGCAGATTTTGTGCACAATTTACATGAAAAGATAAGATAAAATATCGAAAGGCGAAATCAACAAGTGGCAAATCAAAGGAATGAAGGACGCAAACAGTTGATTTTTGAGCCTGGAGGTTTGGTTGCATTTGCACAAAGAGAGGTAACCTACTCAAAGGAAATCTACGTTACATCCTAGAGGAGATGGATCATTTCAAGTTGTGGCAAGAGTCAATGACAATACCTATAAATTAGATCTCCCAGGTAAGTGTAATATTTCTGCAACCTTTAATGTATCTGACCTTCTTCTTTTTGATTTTGAAGGTGAAGATTCGAGGGCAAATACCTTCGAGGAAGGGAGGAGTGATGCACATGGACATACGGATATGAGATCCAATTCAAATCCTTTGAATTATAATGGAGGACCAATCATGAGATCCCAAGCTAAAAGGATAAAAGATGCTACCAATGAACTTATGCAAAGGAGTCTCGAGCATTTGGGATAAAAAAAAGATAATTTGAAAGAAACTAAGTTAGTCAATTTACTTAGTTGTGATCAGGCTGATACATGCCCGTGTATGCTTTTGCAGGACCGTGTTAAACGCTCGTAAATTGTCCTGAGTTAAACACGGGTATCTACATGCCTGTATTCTAAGGTCATATTCTAAGACATGTCCATGCTTATTTCAAAAGCATCATCTGCATAATATATAGTTAGTTAGATGACACACCTGTGTAGTTGTCGGGCTTTTGAAGAGACATTAAAACACGCCCGTGTATGATCAAGTCCAGACCGTGTGCGAAGCCATGTTGGAGTCTATCGAGTTTGCTAAGAATTCTCAGAGCTTGAACATGCCCGTGTACTTTCAGACATGCCCGTGTCTCGATGGCCAATTTTTATCTAATTAGGATTTTCTTTATGTTTTCTTTACTAATTAGAATTTGTGTTTAATTAGGAATGTCATTGTTTATTCCTAAAGAGTTATTTTCTTTTAGAACAAGTTTAGGTTTAGGATTACAAGTCTATAAATACTTGTATCAAACATCATTATTTAATATATAGTTGATTGATTCGATTCAAATTCTTAATTGAATTTTCTTAAGTTCTTGCAAGAGTTAAAATCTAAATTTGCTTCGAGCGTGTTGCAATTTCAACCCTGATAATTAGAGGTACTAGTTGTTAGATAGCTAGTATTGATAATTCCTATCAGTTTATACTAGATAGATCATCAATGATCCCAATAGATTATTACGGATCCTAGTTGTTGGATAACTAGTAGGATGCATCAGCTTATTTCTTCAAATTCGTTATCGGTTGTGCAATCTGCTCTTCAGTGATCTTTTTGGGAATCTCAAACACTTTTTTTTCAACGGCAAAGTCTACTACATCAGTGAAGATCTCAAATCTAGGCTTGATGATACCATCTTTCTCCCATTCCTCATATTGTCTAGCATACTTCTTAGTTGCTTCCTCCCTCACAAAGATAGTCTTCTTGGAGCCCTTACAACTTTGCAGTCATAACCTAGACCATTCTTGCTCATCTATCTGGGGAAGTTAGGGAACTTAGGGACTCCTACATATGTTCTGCCCAATCCATCTCTAGGTAAATAGTTCATCTTCTTCATCATTATGGCAATCTTAGGGTTAACTCGATTCTGATGTATCATCAATACTTGGAACCCAGGTGGAACAATATTCAGGCAAGCAATGATATTATTGGTTTCAGCTAGAATAGTCACAACTTTACCATTAAGAGGAAATTTGATCTTATGATGAATAGTGCTAAGTAATTTTGTGATGGGTCAACATCAGGGAGGAACACTACTAGAATGCAGCGATTTACCGACGAAATTTTTTCCGTCTCTAATTACCGATGGATTACCGAAAAAAATATATTTAATAACGGATTACCGATGGAAATATATTTAACGACGGATTTCCGACGAAAAAAAGGTTATGTCGGCAAAATCTTAAAAAATTCAGGCACCAACAATTGGTGCCTAAATTTGCGACGGCTATCGGAGTCTGTCATAATTTGTTTATTATATACAGAAGAGGTGTTTTAGTGATGGTAAATATCCATCACTAATTAGCAACGGATAGAAATGTCCGTTTCTAATTAGCGACGGATAGAAATATCCGTCGCTAATTAGCAACAGATAAAAGAGTCGTCGCTAATTAGCGACGGATTAGTAATCCATCGCTAAAATGTTAAGATTAAAAAAAAAAGTTGAAAACCCTATTTCTTTTTCTTTCTCATCTCATCTGCAGCCGCCCCGCCCCTCTCATCACCCCATTATAACCGGCCCGCCCCTCTCCCCATCACCTCATCTTAGCCGCTGGTCGTCGCTTTTCCTCCTTTTCGGCCCGCCCCTCGTCCTCCCTCTTCGGCTTGCCGCTCTTCCTCCTCTACACACCTCACCCCTCTTCCTCCCCTCTTCCTCCTCTTCTCCTCCAGGCATCGACTTCCTCTTCTCCACTGTCGACGACCTCCCCTCTTCCTCCTCGCCGCTTTTGGCAAATGTTTTATCATATAATTATTTCATTAAATTAATTATTGATGTGCTAATTATTTATATTGTTGAAGTAGAATTTTTTTTGTTCATGAATTTATTTTAATTTAAATTGTTAAAGTAAATTTTTTTTTTGCTTGATCTTCTTCTTCAATCGAATATAAATTATAGTATTAAATAAATAATTTTATTTTACATTTTATTAAATTTGATTCTTATATATATATATATATATATATATATATATATATATATATTATTGTGATTATTTATAAAAATAATTTTATGAAAAACATACTTTCACACAAGATAATTTTTGTATTAGGAACTTTTTTATTGATATTTTATATTAAAACACATTTAATATTTTGTATTTTATAAAGATAAAATAATTTTATTTTTGTATTATTTTTGAAGAAAAATTAATTTTTATTTTAGTAAGTTAAAATAAATTAATTTTTAAGTAATTTATAATTAAAATTATAATACTTATATATATATATATATATATATAGACACATACACATTAAATAAAAATGAAAATAATTTTAGAAAAATGCCATACTTGAATTTTTGTTTGGTTTGAATTAAATATTTAAAAAC
>CATIWO010341141.1:0-35939 GCA_949673435.1 Macaranga tanarius | reverse complement strand
TCATTACAATGTTTGGTAGAGAAATTTTTTTTGTTTCAATGCAATAGAAATTACATAAGTAATCCTCATTATTTTTAAAGTCGTATTTAACAATCCTTAAAAAATCTATGTATTCCTCATTACATGCCCCATTTTTTATTTTTTTTACTATTCCTCTTTTTTTTTTCTTATACTCTTTTTTTCTTTTCCAATTTTTTTATTTTTATTTTCTCTTTATTTTTTTCTCTTTTTTTTTATTTTTTATTTTCTCTTTATTTTTTTATCTCTCTTTTTTCTTTCTTTTTTTATTTTCTTTTTATTTTTCCTCATATTCCAATTATATGAAAATAATATAACCAAATATAAGAATAATTTAATACTCATTACATCACATCTGTTTTAAAACTCATGTAACCAAGCGTAGTAATGAAATGATAATTACATTTCATTCCACTGTATTCTTAATTCCATTACTTTACTCATTACATTCCATTCCATTACCACCAATCAAGCAAGGCCATAGTGTTTCTTAACCGGTTAAACAGGTTGCAAATTTTTTAATCACCCGTCATAAATAACTTAAAGAAATAGAATGTCTATAAAAGTTAATGATATGGTGCTATAATGATACCAAAGAAAGCAACTAAAGAGACATCCATTACGAGCAGGAAAAAGGACAAACTACACATTTTGGACATATCTTGGCAGCATCGAACAGCGAAAATTACAAATGTACCTTAAACTTGCTAAGCTTTTCAAAGTAGATATAAGACAAACTGATAGAGAAGCCACTGCCACAATCACAAGCACTGACCAGCTGCCTCTGAAAGAGCACAATATTGTGCTTGCTTGACTTTTTCTCGTTAAAGTAAATTTAGAGCACAAGCTAGAAATACGTTACATCTGCAAAACTTCCACAAACTTCTGTACTGAAATATATATGTTAGAATGGGGCCGATGTGGTTCTGCGAAGTTGATATTTTGGTTCGGGAATGGGCGTACATGGCAACAACTTTTCCAGCTCCTACAAATTCAACGTCAAGAAACAGATATATGGTAAAATTGTTCCATTAAAAGCTACTGATGTTCAAGAAAGAAGAAAAATATAGGAATCCGACAACAATATATGGCGCTATACATTAATATTAATAATTACAAATCATCAAACCAGATCATTATAAAAGGTGGGGCATAAACTATTACTCAGGCATCATATTCATCATTAACATTAAAAGAACTGTAAGTTAAAATATAGACATCATTCGGCTATGACTTAAGTGGCAAAACAATCAGGTCTGGTTAATTATGGGTCTCAGGTTGGCAGTCATACAACCATAAAGATGACCAAAAAAAAAAAAGGAGGGGCAATGGCATATAGGTCCATTTTACCTGACATAAACAAAAGTTATGAAGCAGAAATGGAAGTTCCACTAACGTCCAAGGACAAGCACTTCAAGAAAATAAGGTAAGCGAAAAAGTTTGCATGAAGTCAATAACACAATTAACATGAACCATTAAAAACCTGCTTAAACTGAAGGCATCAACAAAAAAATCCTCTAACTATTTCTGCTCGACACTGAGAGGATACCGAAGTCAGATAACATTTTCATTGGCAGGGATATCAGATAATATTATTAATCTAAAGGAGAAGCCTGGATCTGGAATTTGAAACCGAACACTATTCCAGGTTACCAGCAAGTCTAATGACATTCGACCATTCCAGGTTCACACAAGTAGATTTTACAACAGGAACCTTGAAGATGTATTTGGAGTGCCAATAACTTTTCCCCATATATTTTCCAAAAATAATAATATTTCAAAGAGTTCCTTTAGCTAAATCATAAATTTCAATCATACATTCCCATGGGAAAATAACCCTCCCACATTCTTTTCCATGCACATGAAAAAGTAGAGGTCAGACCTAGTTCAGGAAATTAATATTCCTTGATTTTTTTGACAAACCAGACACGGGAATCTTACATCCCAAGTCACTTTTCCGAGCTATTCTGCCAGCCAAATGAACCCTAATTACGGAAGTTACCAACGAGCTTTCGCTTATGACATTGTCACTGTCTCCTAAGCTGAGACATTGTGAGTTCAAATCCAAGCCGCAAACTACTTTCAAATATAAAAAAAAATTCAACAATACAATAATGAGGATGCTTAAATGAATATGTTGAAGTACATGAAAAGATGGATATGGAATGATTATTTAGAAGAAGGTAGAAGTAGGTCCAAATATAAATAAATGACAAAGATAGCATTGAGTAAGCCTAGTGAAGTCCAACCAATACCATAAACAAAATTGAGCACATCCAAATTATAAAAGGGGATGAGAGGCAAAACTAAGATGGCATAAGGAATAGTGAAAAGATTTTAGCAGCGTTAAATGGAATTCTAATCTAAGAATAACAGGAAATGAGACCCATATCGTTGACCCCTTACCAGATCAGAATTAAAGAACACAATTGAGTGCAAATGAGTTGAGTAGAACATGATAAAGCTGCATTTCTGTTATGCAAGAGAAAGGCAATGTATTTTACTTCATAGCATAAACACAATTTTCTTTTCTTTCCTTCAAACATCACGTCTAGACAGACAAGAACATTTTCCCAGAAGTTAAAGCTTATTTTGGCTACAAGAGAATATCAAGGAACATAAGAAAGCAATATTAGAAACTTAAAACATTGGCTCAACTTTTGCTCCAATAGCAAAGATGAAAATGAAGAAACTCAGGTCTGATAAACTCTATTGTAAATTAAGCTCAATTTTTATACCAAAGCCTCAATGGAAAGCCATGGTCCAATCTACAGTGCACAAGGGAGATGTTAAGTATATTTGTTAGACCTATCAGCTACAAAAGGAAAAAAGCAACTCTAAACAAGCCTTTCAGAAGATGGGCTTGTGGTATTACAACTAGTTTTGAAGTTACGGATGGCCTAATACATTGTTGGTGGTGTATTAGTTTTCTAATATATTTTTGAACCTACAACAAGATAAAACTTTTACGTGTGCCAAGAATAGATAAAAGAGCCTAAAAGAAGCTCCACAAATTCCTAAATTATTGGCCAGAAGAACAGTCTAAATGTATATGAACTACTGGTTTAGCAGGTATAAATCCAAAAAACAAAAACAATCCAATTATCCAGATGTTTGTGCGCTAAAAGCTACAAAATGTATATGCATTTTGATTAAGAGAAGATTATAAGAATTCTCTAGATATTATTAGTAGGGATGGGCATTTGGTTCAGTTTTTATGTAAGCTTGGGTCGGTTCAGTATTAAGTTGCAAAAACTGAAATGATTTTCGGTTCGGTTCAATTTTGAGTAAAAAAATTTTGGTTAACCAAAATTTATTTTTATTATTAAAAATATTTTAACTAATAAATAAATATTAATAATCTAATTAAAAAACATTTTAAAAATAAACTAAAAGAATTCAAATTCTAGTTTGTTCTATTCAGTTTGTTTAGTATACATATAAATTTGGTTAATTCAGTTCGGTTACTAAATGCTGACCCCTTGACATTAGGTCAATATATACTTTAAATATTTCATTCTATAGTTTCAACATTGAAAGATATTTCATTAAGTTTTATCCCCACATCACCATCAACAATAAAACTTCTAGGTCAAAGTCATATAGTCATAGCATTACCCACATTTTTTCATCTAGTAAAATCATTTTAAAAATATATAAATACTCTCAATATCAGTCATCAGTAAAGAACCAAGCCAAGAGCAGATTAATTTGTTTAATCAGCCTACTAAAATACAAAGGAGATTGCAAAGCAAAATGATAAAGACCTTGTCTACTTACTACAGTATGTAATATAGCAGGCATAATTTGTTTTCCTGTACATGAAATTCAACATAAGCATATACAATAGAATCCTATAAGAAAGCTGGATGGAGTATGACTATCCCTTAAAAGAATTACTAAAGATATATTAACAATCTCTAAAGAAGCTTGTTCACCAGCATAAAAAAACTGATGTTACTTATGTTCAACCTTAGCTCATTTAACATACAAGCTTAAATTTATTGTCACTCTAAATCAAGATTAGGCTGTTCTTGTTTCACATCGTCGGACTAGACATGACAACATGGAACAAGATTGGAAAATGTCTTGTCTAATGTTTGGTGAAAAATGGACAGAACAAGACAAAAAAATGTAAATGACTATACCCTTTAATTAATTATTTTACTAATCTAGAATAATTATTTAATAAAATAATAAAAAATAAGAAATTATAAGTAAGATTTAATCACCATATGTGAATATATATTTTCAAGATTATTATTTAAAAAAAAAAAACAAATTATACCTATAACTAATAAAGAAAACATTAATTTCAAACTATTTTGTCTTTTTCTACATAATTAGTTAATTAATTTTTTTAAAATTTTGTTGTTCAAAAAAGTAACAAAAAAAAAAAGAAGACATAACTGAACATAAATATATGATTTTAGAGTTTTTATTTTTTTCAAGAAAATATCTGCCTATAAGTAATAAATAAGCTATTAATTTTGTAAATTTTTAACATATTTTATTTTTATTACGTACTTGATTTTTGTATTTTTATTATTTTTAAATATTATTTATATATTTTCAAAAATATATACATAAGGACATTCCCATAAATTTATAGAGCCAAACTTGTCCCTGGGTGAGACAAACTAGGGATGTGGGAAGGACTGAAATCAGTTTTTTCCAATCCTGCCCATGCGCAAAAACATACCAGCCGCAAGACTAGCAGGATTTTGTCTGCACCTTCCTAGTCTACAATGGCAAAAAACTCAAGACTTTATAAATGAAAAAATCACTTAATCAAAGCAACTCAATAAGAACACATACATAGCCCCAAGCATTAGGGCATGTTTGGCGAAATTGTTGCTAGTAGCCGATAGCCATTAACTGATAACGGTTGCTAATGGCTATTAGCTAATAGCCGACTAATATTAAATATTTAGTAAAATCATTTATAGTTGTTGTTTATATGTTTAATGCCTATTATGGGTATTGATTAATTTTTTTTTTAGAATTTTAACGTGTTACGTTCACTACTATTTATAATTTATATGTTTAAATTATAATATATAAGATATGTAATTAAATTATGTTTATTAAATTTTATAAAAGAAAATATTTTATATTTATAAATTTTGATTATCAGAAATAATATAATTAAATGTAATAAAATTATATAATATTATATTTCTAGTACTTTTTTTAAAAAAATATATATCAAATAATATAAACATTAAAATATGAAAAAAAATACTCATATATGACAAATATAGTAAATTTGTAGATTCTTAAAAAAAGAGTTGTTCAAAAAAAATTAATTAAAAATAAGGAAAAAATTTAACACTATAGAGATATTAAAAAAAAAAAAAATTTGATGTTAGTTTAATTTAAATGGATAAGAATAATTAAGTTGAATAGACAAGGATAATCAAGTAATTATGTTTAAGCAGATAGGAGTTGTTCACGAAAAGCTCCAAAATTGGAGCTAATGTGAATGGCAACTAAAAGATATCCTACCAAGTATGATCTACCATTTAAGAACATAACCAAGCACTACCAGCTACTATTTAAAAAATATAACCAAACACTATTTTGTAGCTATCAGCTACACTCGAACAACTGGCCAAAAACCCTCTTAGACAAACACAGATTGACTGCCAACTATGCTTCAATTAGCACTTAGGGTTGTTTGTTTTCAGAATCCTAGGCGATTTTGGATATTTTTTATCCTTATTTGATTTGGATATAACTTGGATTTGTTATAAACTAATCAAATTGGTTTGATATAAAATATCAGCCCTAGACAGACCAAAAAACCTGTGTATTCCCCTGGCACCGCATAATTTCTTTCCCTCTAACATATCAATGGCGGATTGATTACAGCCCAAACTGAACGCTACTCATAAATGGAGAAGAACCTGGCAACTCTTTACAAATGTACAGCCCAAACACAAATCACATTTCGAGGATAAAGAATAGCCATTGCATAGGAACTCTGCACCTTGTTTTTTCATATAAGCCTTTATCTGCTATTCCATTTTTATCCCAAAAGCAAAACTAAACGTCCACTGTCAGCTGGAAAAGAGGACTGCAAAGGATCAGCCCAATCATATCAGGAATTTATCAGCAGTAGAAAATCTATTAGGATCATTTTTGTTAGACATAAATTTTGACTCTTGGAAAAAGAATTTGCTAGGACCATCAGCCTAGAAACACCACTAAAGAGAAAATTAAGGTTTCTAAATTACCTAAGAAAAATGTATGCATTATCTTAGGAGCGATTTTCAGTAACCTCTTTGAACAAATAAAATACAAAAACAAGAACTTGCTGCCCAGGAAACAAAAATAACACATAAGCCTCTTACTTCACTTTTTAATATGCTTTCTTCACAGATACAAGAGCCCCTATAGGCACAAAATATTGTTTTATTTGGCTTGAGACACAAAAGAGCAGCGAAGATCACTCCTTTTATTCATAGGACAAAAGACCTTAGAATTCTGCCTCTGTGGTAGAGGGGGTTAAAACTTTTACCAACGGGTTATTGACTTATTACAACTAAACTGCAGAGAAGTGTGAAAACTGAAAGTTCAATACAATTGTAATTATACGGAAGAACTTAGAAGGATTCCGTACAGAAGTTTAGCATTATTTAATTTACCGCCTGACATAACCTATGCAAGAAAATCTTCAAAACTACGCTTCCTCTTCATAGGACTACACAATCATATACAGAACTCTAATTGATCATTGGGACCACTACGAAAGAAATAATGAAACTATTAGACTTTTATTCATTTCTCAGGGAAAATTGTCTTGTTCGAATGTACAGTTTCTCAAGAAAGATAAACTTCCTCAAATCCAAGAATGGAGATGAAGAGAAGGAAAAGAAAACATGGTTCAGCAAAATTTTCCAGTAAATTCAACCAAATAAGAAGATGAACTAAATTAATAACTCAAAAGAAAATCCTCACCTTTCGTTTCCTCAGCCTTTCATTTTCCTCTTCCAAGCGAGATACTTTGTTCTCAAGTTCATTTGTATATGCCTGTTTACAATAAGCTTTCAGATCATGCAGAAATGAAGTAAACAGAAAAGATGAAAAATCTCATAATATGGTGACAAGTTTCTTTCTACCGACAAATTTTGAATGCAACATCTTCTTTAGTTTGGATTTTATCTCAAACCTACACTATTTGTTTCAAATTCACAATTACAAAATATTATGTCATAAAATTAATATAATAATATACACAGTACACGTTTATATGCCTACTTTGGAAATAAACTATAGGTAGCATGAGGATGGTTTGAAGAACAAGAAATACCTGCTTCCGAGCCCGTGAACGGGCTGCAGATTCCCGGTTCTTTATCATCCTCTTCTGCCTTCTCTCCACAGTCTTCTCAATCATATCCTCCGGTGTGCCTCTTTTCCTTGCAGGCGTCTGTACATCAGATAATGTCCCCATCAAAGGTGAAGGTAAAGACAACTGGTTCTCAGGGCATGAAACATCCATTACAGCACCAGCCCCTATGTGAAGTGGCTGCGGCATGGGTTGGGCTGGTAAATAGACACCCATCATACTCTGTTGTGGATGCTGATATTGTGGAAGTGAATATTGCATCCATTGGCTTTGTTGTTGGAACTGGGTTCCTACATTTGTGTCAACCCCAATGATAGGACCACCATCCTGTTTGTCTGAGGATGCTTCAGCAACAACTCCTGCTTTAACCAAGAAATCCTCCAAAGTCATCTCTCCCAAAGTAGGCTGTCGGTCCCTGGACTTCTTTTCCTCATTTTTGGTTTGTTGAATGTCTCGCCAAACCTCATCAACTGTCTTCTTGCTCAGAGCACTAGTTAGAGACAGGCTAGCCTGACGCTGCAAAGCAGTTTGATTGGCCAACTGTGTGCCCTCAACTTCCATACCCATAGACTGGTTAGCCTCAGCTGTCCATACATTCTTAAGAAGTTCATCGAGGTTCATGCTGCTCAAAGGTTTCCCAATGTCACCCAATTGATTTTGAACCTCATCTAAAGTTAGACTATACAAAGAGTTCTGTCGCACCAATGGCTCAAACTGAGACTGCTTGCCGTTATTATTACCATCAACCTGAGATCCCATAGTCTGTATCCCCATTCAACAAGCTTCAGTTGGAAAAAAAAAAAAAAGTTCCAAAATCACAAACTGAAGAACCAACCAAAAAAACAACACATCTACCAGCCCCAACTTGGCATTAAAACTGCAAGAACTCGAGCCTCAGACTCAACCCAAAATAAAAGCCTGAAAAACACAATAAAAATATACAGAAACAAATAAGTAGCAGAACATTTTTCCAGATAAAACTAATAATGTAAGTAGAAAAGACTATCATGTTGACTCAACAACATCCAAAGCAAAACATGCATCTAAAACTTAAAAACATGACAGGGCAAAACTAAAAGCAGAATTAACAAAAAGAATTAAACGTAACATAAACAAAATATACATAACCCATCAGATTATCTCGCGCAGAATCCCACTAACAAAGCAGCCAAAATAGTTAAAGCAGACGAGAAAATAAAGATATAACCTAAAATAGTAGAAGAAGATCCGCCTTAAGCATTAAAGCATAATAATGAGAGAAAGACAAATAAAAAGCCCAAACACAGTAGTAACCAGATCAACCCATCAACCCACTTGAATCGAAATGCCCTCCAACAAACCCGAAAGTGGGCAAATCATTTGCATCATTCACCTACACTCCAACACAAACAAATGAATAAGAACCTATGCTGTAATCTGTTACATGCAAATGCAAAACCCCAAAGCTATAAACTCCACGCACAAAAATCTTTACAGCCCAAATCCCAAAAGCAGCACATGATTTACGATTACACAGAAACAGAAACGGAACTATGCATGAAACAAAAATCCAAGGCTTTCTAATGGTAAGTAGAAGAGGCATTTGTTTAAATAAAAAACTGAACTTAAAACAAGTACAAAAACAAAACCTATTAAAGAAGATGTCCTTACACCATAACAGAAACAGGAAAAATTTTAAAAGAAATTCAAAAGACGAATGCTTACTTTTGATCTGAGTGACTGAAATGATATTTTGATTTTGGCATTTTTCAGAGATGATTCAGGCGGAAATCAGCTGCTTATTATGATTTATGAATTTCAAGTTAAGAAACAGAAAAATAGCAACTCCCCTGAAATTAAACTTCGCTCAAATATTTACTTATTTCATATAAAAATAAAACCATACCGTCTAATTGGTCCAATTTTTACATGGGTTGAATTAATATTTCCCTGTGAAGTGTGATGTGTGGCCGTGATTATTTGGAGATGAGGAATCAAAAGAGTTTTAGGTTATTTTTTTTATTTTAATTTAATCCAAATGACATTAATTTAAAAGTTAAAATTTTAAATGAATAAAGATGAATTAATAATAACTAACTTGATAAAGCTAACCTTAATATTAATTTATTTAGGCCTCAAAATAGTTTTAGGTTTTTCTTTTTTTAATTTAATCCAAATGACATTAATTTAAAAGTTAAAATTTTAAATGAATAAAGATAGGATCTTCGGATCCCACATCGGTATGACTTGTGTTGTGGTGTGTGTATAAGCATATAGTCTGAGGCTCTCTAGTCAGCAATTGTCTGGATGAGTCCTCAATTACAGTAAATCTTGCATGTTCAAAAAAAGCATAAATCCTGCCATTAAGGTGTGTCAGTCCCCATGTTACCTACTGCTAATCATAGTGTCTTACATGTTCAAAAAAAATAAAAAAGATGCAATAATAATAACTAACTTGATAAAGCTAACCTTAATAATAATTTATTTAGGCCTATTGGTTAAAAAAAATTTAAACTTTTGCGATCTTTTATAGTTTTATCTCTACCTTTTAATTTTGACAAAAATATTCAATCTAATAAATATTTGATAATTTTAGCACAAATATATTTTTTTTTATCAAAATTAATACAAATATTGACGTGACATCTTATAAAATGTCAAATTTATCCTTTTAAAAATTTAATTCTATAATGATTTATAGTATAAAAAATTCAAATATTTGACATTTTTGACAATTTTATCCCAACTTTTAAATTTTGATTAAGCTTTTTGAGTTAGCCAATTTATTAATATAAATAATTTTTAATTTTTAAATTAAATAAAAATACAAACACAATAATAAAAGAATTAAATCTATTATTAAGAAATTATTAAAATTTATTAATGATTTTATGTGAAATAATTTTAATTATATTTATTTAACATAATTTTAATATTAATACTAATTTATACAAATATAATTTAATATTAATACTAATTTATACAAAAATAACATAGTTTACGATTAATATTTAATTTTTATTAAAATTAATAATTTAAATGTTATTTATATTACATTAGTATCATATCGTTTGTCATATGTGGTTTTTTAATTTAAAAATTATTACTCTAAATAATTTAAAATTTTTAATTATTTCATAATTATTTATTTGAAAGTAATTAAAAATATTTAATTTAAAATGCAAAAAAAAATTGTTACATTTACTACATATATATACATACATACACATATGAATACACGCACATGTGCACATATATAATTTTTAAAATTTTATTACAATAATAGTCAATTATAAATTTAAATTTTATCACATTTAAATTATATTTTTAATTATTGTGGTAACACTTTTTATTTAATTTTAATCAAATAATTTTAAATTAAAATATTTTTTAAAATTAACATGGAATAAAATTGTCAAAAATTGTAAATATTTGAATTTTTTATGCCAATAAACCTCTATGGACTTTACAATATAAAGAATAAATTTGACATTTTATGGATGTTACGTCAACGTTTTGTGTATGATTTTGACCAAATATCTATTTATGTCAAAATTGTCAAGAATTAATGAAATTAGAATATTTTTGTCAAAATTAAAAAATTGGAATAAAATTGAAAAAAACCGCAAAATGTTTTAATTTTTCCTACCAATAATCCATTTATTTAATAAAATTTAAATTTAAATTTGATTTAATAATGTCAAATAAGGTGATAGAGTATATGACAGGATTGCAATTACATACAGAGGATAATTTTGCATTTTCAATATTTTTTTTTAGTAGTTATTTTTTTAGTAGTTATTTTAGTCGTTAAAGAAAAAAAAAATTTCAATAGAAGTGTGTTATCATATATGGAACATAAATATTGTTTTTGTTGCTTTCGCAAGAGATAACCAAGAAATAACAATTATAATCAGATTCCAGAGATAAAATAATTATTCATCAATAAATTTTAGGCTATTTTTTATTTTTATTTATTTATTAAAAAATAATTTTAAACTTTAATTGTTAAGTGGACTAACAAAGAAGTAATAAATATTTAATAAAGTTAATATTAATATAAATTTATTATTTAAAATTAATTTAATAAATTCAAATTACGCTAATATAATGATTTTAATTTTCTAATTATTTTAAATATATATATACACACACAAACATGTAAAAATAATGATTTCACTACTTTTATTTTGCTCTGATTTTTGAAATTCGGTAGCATAGGGGGCTACCTCATGCGTAATCATAGGAAATCACACTTATTTGGTCCACCGTGCCACATGGCACTTTCAAGGTATATCTTTGTTTTCGGTTTAAGGGCTCATTTGCTATTTGTTTATATATATATATATATATATATATATTAAATTTATTGACTGATAATTTACGCTTTCAGTTCCTTTTTATATTATCATCTTTATTTCTAACCCTAAATTTGTTTTGTTTTTCTTTAAAACCCTAAATTTATATTTTTCTTTATTGATTTTATTTCTTCCTAATTTCATTTTTCACTCAATGCTCATCACTTTAGATAGATTCATTGATTAGAAATTTCTCATATAAGTTCGTCTCCTCTCACCTTCTCTTCTTTCAAAATTCATAAAAATTTGCACATCTCCTCTAATTTCACCTTCTCTCTATATTATATACCAACTTTTCTCACTCCTAAAAGAGAAAGTAATACTTTAGGGTTGTTCCTTATAAACAATCGCGATGCATCAAATTAAGTCCATTTTTTCCCTCTTTTGTCGGGCACTCGAGTTGAATGTATGCTAGAAAAATTCATTAATTTTTATTATCTTTTGAACCTTAGGTTTTGAATTATATTCACGCAACTTGAAAACTGTTGGTTCCTTTCTTTAAATCTCCATCTATTGGACTAAAAAATGTTGAGAAGGTATAGATTTTAGATGTTGAATCACCTTCAATATAGTTAAATATATGCTCATTTTTTAGATGTTCTTAGCTCATATTAGACAAATATGTTGATCTGGATTGAAAGGTATACATGCAGATTTTCAATTCACATACTAGTTTCTTACTGGCAATATAGAAAATAAGGTGCCTTATTTAGCTATGTTTTTCCATATTTAAAGGCTTAACATAGTTATTTTCCTTTTTTCCTATATCACAATAATTTCATCACTTAAAATCCTAGTGGCAATAGAGTAGAAAAAGACATTCAAATATGGAGGGGGCTACATGCCCATTTTCTTAGGCAAACAACTAAATCAAAGTTTGATGTGAATCCAAGCACCAAGCACAACAAGAAACAATCCAAATGTTTGAGGGACAAAATGAGGCTCAAATAAACATGATAATATCATCAAAATAAGGTGAAAAGGCACATGGAGGTACTATAATGATAGCACAACTTAAGGAGCTCGCAACAACCTTGAATGTCAAAACAGTCCAACCTGTGTACCAGTACTGGCGAGCACCAGTTAATGGCGATCACCAGAGCCCTATTACAACTCAAAATATGTTTGAAATGGATGCAAATGATGCAAATGAATGGAGGCCCGTTTCAATACTACTTTGGACGTGTTATCAACCCATTTTTACAGTTTAGTAGCATAGAAATAAGAATCTTTTTATATGGATGTCCATTGGAGTTCTATCTACACTTTCATTATATGTTAGTGGGTTAATAAATGCTATTAGTGTGTGTTTAATGTAGTTAATGCTAGTAATGGTTAGTAGTAATCATGTGTATATATGTGTAGAGTTATTGTGTGTTCTTGGTCTTGATTCCTATATAAACAAGACCAATTCTTCATTGTAACAACAAGTCGAATAATGGAAAATCAATAAAATTTAGAGTGTTTTCTCTTATGGTTGCAAAACCATGTGTTCTTATTAAATTAAATATTTGTGGTGAATGTTCTTTCGACTTATCAATCTATCTTTCAAGCAATAGATTGTGGCGTCATTTCTATCATCTTTATTTTTTATTTTGTTATTGATTCAAGGGGTCAAAATTTTCGTATGGCTTTGGTTGTTTGAACTAACAACTCATGGGATAAAAGGTTTTATTTGCTTGATTTTGAACTTGATTTGACTTTCCTTTGGAGCTTGGGATGAGGTTTATGTGAGCGATTGTTAATTTCACAATCTGTACGTTTCATAGCTCGTTAGCTATTGGGGCTTATGGTTACCGAGTTGGCATTTTCGTCTCAAATGGTATTGGAGCTAGGCTCAAATTAGGTTTTGTTCATTTCAGTTCTACGTATCCTTTGTTTGTTTTCTATTATTATGATTTTGAAGTTTTTCTATTTCGAGCAAAAAAAATTTTGTTTTTATTTTGTGATTTCTCAGTTATATTTGTGTTCATCTTTCATGGGTGTTCAAGAGTGAAAATTTCTCTCACTATTGTCCTTGTGTTATCATTTTCATTTTTCATGTTCTTTTTTTGAGTCTTATATATATATATTCTTAAACATTTTCTTGGAGTTTAGTTTATTTCGAATTTTGTGTTTTGAGTTTTTCAAATATTTCTTATGTCTTGAGTTTTTTTATTATATGAAGGACAAAAATTTGAGGATAAATCTTCTTGAAGAAAAGGGGTATGATATGAATTTAAGCACCAAGTCCAACAAGAAACAATCCAAATTTTTGAGGGACAAAATGAGGCTCAAATAAACATAATAATATCATCAAAATAAGGTGAAAAGGTACATGGAGGTACTATTATGATAGCACAACTTAAGGAGCTCGCAACAACCTTGAATATCAAAATAATCCAACCTGTGTACCAGCACTGGCGAGCACCAATTAATGGCGATCGCTAGAGCCCTGTTACAGCTCAAAATATGTTTGAAATGGATGCAAATGATGCAAACGACTGGAGGCCCATTTCAATAATACTTTGGATGTGTTATCAACCCATTTTTACAGCCTAGTAGTATAGAAATAATAATCTTTTTGTATTGATGTCCATTGGAGTTCTATCTACACTTTAATTATATGTTAGTGGGTCAATAAATGCTATTAGTGTGTGTTTAATGTAGTAAATGCTAGTAATGGTTAGTAGTAATCATATGTATGTGTGTGTAGAGTTGTTGCGTATTCTTGGTCTTGATTCCTATATAAACAAGACCAATTCTTCATTGTAACAACAAGTTGAATGATAGGAAATTAATAAAATTTATAGTGTTTTCTCTTGTGGTTGCAAAACCATGTGTTCTTATCAAAATAAATGTTTATGGCAAACGTCCTTTCTACTTATCAATCTATCTTTCAAGCAATAGATTGTGGTGTCATTTATATCATCTTTGTTTCTTGTTTTGTTATTGATTTAAGGGGTTAAAGTTTTTGTATGGATTTGGTTATTTGAACTAACAACTCATGGGATAAAGGTTTTATTTACTTAATTTTGAACTTGATTTGACTTTCCTTTGGAGCGTGGGATGAGGTTCATATGAGCGATTGTTAATTTTGCAATCCGTACGTTTCATAGCTCGTTAGCTATTAGGGCTTATGGTTGCCGAGTTGGTATTTTCGCATTAAAGTTCTTAGCAATCTAGAATGCCAATATAATAACTGATCTATTAGCATGACTAAAAATAAAATGTTATTTAGGTTTAAGATGATGTCAACTATCATGATGGAGGTTTTGTCTTTTATCAATATTTTATGTTGTTCTTTTCTATCAAGAATTGACTATTCATTTATAGACAAATTATGTAACACCTTGTGCAATGGCCATGAAGGACAGTGTGATGGGCCTTACAGAGAGCATCAGGGGCGTGATGAACAATACGAATATGATAAGGACTTAACTTTTTAAGGTAGATTCATATGCAACTTCAACAAGGACATGCTACCTCTATATAAAGGATCTAAGGGGCATTGCATTGGACATCTTGAAGATCATACAATATCGTTTGCAGACATCATTCCAAAGCATTCAAAAATACCAAAATATTTATTTATTCATTAGGCTTAGCATAATTGCAAGTTCGTGGTTTATGGAATTCAAACATTTAAGGGGCTTGAAGATAAGTTTAGAAGGACGGGGAGGGGTTTCTAATCTTTTCTTCTTGTTTTTTCTTATGATGTTTGCAAGAGTTTTCATACATTGTATTCTTGTAATGATAAACATGAGTAGTTAGATTCATTATATGCTAGGGTGAACTTAGTAACTTAGGAATGTATTGACTTATACTTTTCATTATAATTTAATTCAAGTTTATTGCATATGGATTTTGTTCTTGTACTTAATGTTATGCTTTTTAATTTAGTATGCATATTTGCATAAGTTAAGTATATTAAGATCGATAGATGATGCTTAGGTGCTTTATTTTTATAATTAAAATTGTAATCAGTTAAGTGTTTCGAGAGTAGATATTCACTTATTGACCTAGAACATAATCTTTTAAGTTCAAATTGAGTAGAGATACATGTCATACTTAATGTTGCATGATTTATCTTGTGCTTAAAATTTAGTTAAGAATTTACTAGTTTAACTTAGTGAGGCAAGAGTCCATAATATTAGATTAATAATTAATTCAACTAAATTATCATATAGGTGCCTAAGAGAGAATGATAGGAACTTTAATGGTAAGCATCCTATGTATAACTTAAGTTAGATTATAATGTTAATATTTTAACTTAGTGTTTGATTCAAGTGAAAGGTGAAACTCTAGTGCATTGTATTCATTATTAATTGTATCCTATTATTGCCTTGATTTGTTTTAGATTAAGTTTAGTTTTAATTTTAGGTTTAAGTTTAATTTCATTTCAAATCTTAAGTGAATTGTTTAGACAAGTAATTGATTAAGTGAATTAATACTCGATAATTAATCTCTGTGGGAATGATACTCGTACTCAAGTCACCTTATTAGTTTAGCGATCCGTATACTTACGGTTGGGCACATCATAGTTTGAGCTCGATTGTTCAACGAGATTAAATATACGAGTTTGAAAGAATTTTATTTAGTCAAGCTAAATTAGTGAATATGCAATTAGAGCCTTGGATAATATGTTTATAACCATTTGTGCTCCAATTTGCATGAATTCATATTTTACGCACAAAGATGTGCACTAATATAGTATTTGTGCATTTGAAAATGGCAACCTGATTTTTAAGTTTGGAATGCTATAATATGTACTTAAAAAGGTGAATATGCAGTTGGAGTCTTGGATAATATGTTTATAATCATTTGTGCATAAATTTGCATGGGTTCACATTTTGTGCACAAAGATGAGCAAAAATGTATGAATTCTACATTTGAAATTGGCAATTTGATTTATGAGTTTGGAATGTTAGAATATGTATTAAAGATAGTGAATATGCAATTGGAGCCTCCGATAACATGTTTATAACTATAGTTTGAGCTTGACTATTAAATAAGCCTAAATATATGAATTCGAACAAATTTTTATCTAGTCGAGCTACTAATAGCTCATGAACGGTTTGATTTGTTTACAATTTTGGATATTAAATGTATATTACTTCGTTAAGAAGCGCCAGCAACATCAACGGAGCATCCACACCATATTTATACATTAATATTTAGTGGAAGTGAATAGGAAATATATAGTTATTAATTTTGAAAAGCAAATGTTCTTTTAATCAAGACCTTTTCTTAAGTTCTAATAATAATAATAATAATAATAATTATTATTATTATTATTATTATAATAACATGTTTTTCTTTCTTTTTTTTATCATTTCATTAATATTTTTAACGGGTGCTGACCTGTAATTGGAGGTTAATTTTTCAATTGTTTATATATAATTAGTTGTAGACTTATAGGAGCCATCAATTAAATGTAATTTTAATGAAAATGGATAATGACATTTATAGTATTTGAATTTTTAAAAAATTTGACAAGTTAATGATTTATATATTTTTATAGTAATTAATTGTAGCAACCTCTAAAACACTAATAAAGCATATATAGCAACTTAGCTAGTTATCAACAAGTTAACCTTATATAACAAGTCACCAATAAGTTCCCTTCAACAATATACAATTTCAAAAAGAAAAAATTATTTTTAAAAAAAAGTAATAATAAAATAATTTTACACTTTAAAATCAAGTTTTAAAAATAAAAATTGATTAACAAAAAATAATCGAAGATATTAAATTTTAGGAATATTTAAAATTTAATTGTATCAAAATAACTTTTTGTAACTCTTATAGTCCTGTAAGTCATATTTTAATGTCTATTAAGTAAATGTTACAGTCCCAAGGAGAATTAAGAGAGAATCAAGGGAAAATCAAGGGATTAGTTAGGATCATTAGTTAAAATTTTGAATTCCAATAAGATTATTTAGTTAGGATCATTATTTTTGAATTTGGTTTGTTAGGATCTTTATTTTTAAATTTCAAAACAATTAGTTTTTATCATTGTTATCCTTTTGTTTAACTTTGCATATATATGTTAGTATTTCTCCAGAAAGAGTGTGTTCTAAGAGATTGAAGAGTTCTCTCTAATGAGCTCTTAATTCTATTCCATTGAGATCAAAGAGTTCTCTTTAAATGAGCTCTTTATTTTTGTTTCTTTCAAAATAGGTAGGTAAGGTAGAAAAACCAATAGACACCATTTGCAGGCTGAGTTAGTTTCTGATTTCAACTTGCAGAGACCTGTAACTAGATCACAGTCAAGGGCTTGTAACAATTTGGGATCAGAGCAGGTTGCTATGGGAGAAACACGTACCCTTTAACAATAACTGGAGGCATTCATGACCATGTATCGTGAAGATCGTGCACAAGACAAGGCGGAAAGAGAAAGGGATAAGGCTGTTACAGAGGCAAAACAAAGAGATGTGACAGCTCAATTGGAAGAACTTTCTCGGGAGCTACAAGCAACTCGAATAGGAAACATGGAGATAGGAGATGGGAACAATAACTGCAATAGGGAGCAAAGGGGTGGAGAAGAAAATCGAGATGGAGGAAACTTTATTCCAAAATACTCCAAACTTGATTTTTCCTCGTTATGATGGTATTTTTGACTCCTTAGGATGGTTAAACCGCTGTGAACACTTCTTCCATCACCAACAAACAACAGTTGAGGAAAGGGTGGGTTTAGTATCCTTCCACTTGGAAGGAGATGCCCAACTATGGTTTCTTAAGTTGGAAAGGGATCGACCACAACTATCTTGGGAGGAATTTAAAACCAGTTGCAACCTTCGCTTTGGGGCTCCAATTTGAAGCAACAAATTGGGCGAGCTATCCAAGCTGTGAAAAATAAGTATGGTGGAAGAATATCAATGGTGCTTTAAACAACTCTCTGCACGAGCCAGCACCCTTACTCGAGAGCAGGAGGTTGAGATTTTCATCAGTGGATTGAAAGAAGCAATAGTAGTAAAAGTTGAGTTACAACATCCACAGGATTTGACAAGTGCTATGAGTTTAACCCGATTGTATGAACGCCGGGAAAATAGATATCAGGAAGAATCAAATGGCCAAAGAAGGGGCACATCAAATGCAGCCCCTCAAACACCCTTTGTAAAGTGGCTAAATAGGGTGAAGATGGAAGAAAGAAGGGCAAAGGGTCTTTGTTACAACTATGATGAGCCTTACACGGCGGGACATTAATGTAAAAGGCTCTTTTAGTTTAAAGGAATTGATGAATCACAACTAGAACCAGGAGGCATTATTGAAGGAAAGGAGCCATAAAATTCAGCTTTTGCACTTGAGGGCAAGCACATTCTTGAGGGAATGAGTAATGTTACAGTCCCAAGGAGAATTAAGAGAGAATAAAGGGAAAATTAAGGGATTAGTTAGGATTAGTAGTTAAATTTTTGAATTCCAATAAGATTATTTAGTTAGGATCATTATTTTTGAATTTGGTTTGTTAGGATATTTATTTTTAAATTTTTTAGTTAAGTTTTTGAATTCCAATAAGATTATTTAGTTAGGATCATTTTTTTTGAATTTGGTTTGTTAGGATCTTTATTTTTAAATTTCAAAAACAATTAGTTTTTATCTTTGTTATCTTTTTGTTTAACTTTGCATATATATATATATACACACACAAAAGTTCTTGGAATAAAAGCAAGCTATTAGTATTTCTCCAGAAAGAGTGTGTTCTAAGAGATCGAAGAATTCTCTCTGATGAGCTCTTAATTCTATTCCATTGAGATCAAAGAGTTCTCTCTAAATGAGCTCTTTATTTTTGTTCCTTTCTGTTGATATGTGACTTGCATTTGGCTTATAGTATCATTATTTCGAGCGTTTGGACATGTTTGGGTTGTGTATTTTCATGTTGGAGGCAGACATGGCCAAATACACATCCATATCTCAGGGTGTGTGTGCAGACACGAAAAAAATAATTATTTTTTATCTTTGTTATCCTTTTGTTTAACTTTGCATATGTATATATATATATATATATATATACAAAAGTTCTTGGAATAAAAGCAAGCTGTTAGTATTTCTCCAGAAAGAGTGTGTTTTAAGAGATCGTAGAATTCTCTCTAATGAGCTCTTAATTCTATTCCATTGAGATCAAAGAGTTCTTTTTAAATGAGCTTTTTATTTTTGTTCCTTTCTGTTAATATGTGACTTGAATTTAGCCTATGGTATCATTATTTCGAGCGTTCGGATATGTTTGGGTTGTGTATTTTTATGTTGGAGGCAGACATGGCCAGATACACGGCCATATCTCAAGGTGTGTGTGCAGACACGGCCGTGTCTTAGGGTGTGTTTGAGGCTATCATTATGTCCAAAAGGGTACACGGGCAGCAACACAGCCATATAGCAGGGTATGTTGAAATAGGCCATTTTGTCCAGAATTGAATACGGGTCAAAATATGACCGTGTATAAGGCCGTGTAGCGCACTAAATTGGTGTTTTTGACATATAATTAGTGGCCAAGTTAAGGGAATCCTTTCCTAATAGGATTTGACTCTTATTTAGGAATTAAACTCTTATTTGAAATTAAATTCTTATCACTTATTTTAAAGAGGTTCCTATATTGAAGAGAATCCTTGGTTAAGATGGATTTTATATCCTCTATAAATAGTGCTACATGTATATGTATTAGGTGTGTCAAGTGTGTTGTAGAGATACCGTGAATGCCTTGTGTTCTGTACGTGTGTTAAGTAGAGAGCTTGATTGGGTGTAATTAAGGCTAAGGGTTGAATGTTTGTCTTCTTGTATCTTTAGTTGATTAGTGAATTTATTCATCCTTCGCCCGTGGACTTAGGCTTACGCCGAACCACGTTAATTCTTGTGTGTTTTGTATGATCTATATTTTTGATATTGTGTTTGTTTATCATCTCAAATAATTTATGATCTTCTCACGCTTCCGCAAACCCAAATTTCCTAACAAGTGGTATCAGAGTTGTCTACAATTATTTGAGATTTCGTTATGGCGACATCAAAATTTGAGATAGAGAAATTGGATCGCAATATGAGTTTTGGTTTATGAAAAATTAAGATGCGAGCCCTTTTAACACATAATGGGTTGCATAAAGCTTTCTTGGAGAAGGAAAAATTGGCGTCTTCAATGACCAAAGAAAAGATAGAGGAATTTGATGCAAGGGACATGGCTACTATTCAGTTATGTTTATCGAATGAGGTGTTGCGAGAAGTTATTCATGAGAAAACAGTTGTAGCATTATGGGCAAAACTTGAGGAGCTGTTTTTGAAGAAAAGTCTCTCGAATAAACTCGCTGTGAAACATCGTTTGCAAATGCTTAATATGGTATAAGGTACCTCCTTGAGAACCCATATTGATGAATTTACATCCATCATGGATTTGGCTCTTATATTGCTCCGTTCTCTTCCTGCCTCGTATAAGAATTTTATAGATACTCTAATTTATACCAAGGAAACGTTGAAGGTGGAGGATGTTAAATCAACTTTTTTTCAAATGAGCTTATGGATAACGAGCTTGTTCAAGACACTAGGGCAACTGCAGATGCTCTATTGGTGAGACACTCGGGTAGCAGTTCGGGGTACCAAAAGAAAACCTGTCATTATTGCAAGAAAAATGGGCATTTGAAGGCTGATTATTGGAAATTAAAGAAAAAGGATCAGCATGGTGAATCCACAGAAGCCAACTTGGTTGATAAGTTTGAAGGTAATGTTCTCGTTGTGACTGAAAATTTAACCAATATTGGGCAAGGGTGGATATTTGATTCTGGTTGTGATTATCACATTTGTCTCAATAGAGATTGGTTTGCGTTAATGGTGGTTTTGTGTTAATGGGCAATAACCATCCTTACAAGATTGTTAGTGTTGGTTCAGTTAGGATTAAAACCCATAATGGTGTAGTGAGGACTTTGATTGGTGTTAGACATGTTCCAGACATGTCTAAGAATCTCATCTCATTGACCACATTAGAAATTGGTAGTTATAGTTTTGTTGGCGGAGATGGGATTTTAGATATTGTTATGGATGTCGTTGTGGTGATGCAAGCTAGACGCATTGATAGATTATATGTGTTGCAAGGATCTACCGTGACAAGTACTGCTACATTATTATCTCATTCTTTCATACTTTTGGGCGGAGTCAATATTGGTGATTTATTGACTAAGGCACTTTGGAAGAGCAAGTTCAAGTAGCTCTTGGACTTGTTTTGGTGTTCTCATGCTTGAGATATTTGTGGAGAAGGTGGAGCAAATTTGATACAAGAAAATTCAAGTCAAGGTGGAGATTTGTTAATATGTGACTTGAATTTGGCCTATGACATCATTATTTCGAGCATTTGGATATGTTTGAGTTGTGTATTTTCATGTTGGAGGCAGACATAGCCAGATACACGACCATGTCTCAGGGTGTGTGTACAGACACGGCTAGAGACACGGCCATGTCTCAAGGTGTGTTCGAGGCTGTCATTATATTCATAAGGGTACACGGGTAGCAACACGGCTATGTAGCAAGGTGTGTTGAAATAGGCCGTTTTGTCCAGAATTGAACACAGGTCGAAACATGGTCGTGTCGCGCACTAAACTGGTATTTTTGACATATAATTGGTGGCCAAGTCAAGGGAATCTTTTCCTAATAGGATTTGACTCTTATAAGAATTAAACTCTTATTTGGAATTAAATCCTTATCACTTATTTTGAAGAAGTTCCTATATTGAAGAGAATCATTGGTTAAGATAGATTTTATATCCTCTATAAAGTGTTAGGTGTGTCAAGTGTGTTGTAGAGACACCGTGAATGCCTTGTGTTCTGCACGTGTGCCAAGTAGAGAGCTTGATTGGGTGTAATTAGGGCTAAGGGTTGAGTGTTTATCTCCATACTATTTTATTGTATCTTTGGTTGATTAGTGAATTTATTCCTCTTTCGCCCGTGGACGTAGGCTTACGTCGAACCACGTTAATTCTTGTGTGTTTTGTGTTTTCTCAATTTTTGGTGTTGTGTTTGTTTATTATCTCAAATAATTTCTGATCCTCCCGCTTCCGCAAACCCAAATTTCCTAACACTTTCAAAATAGGTAGGCAAGGAAAAAAAAACCAATAGACACCATTTGCAGGCTGAGTTAGTTTCTGATTTCAGCTTGAAGAGACTTGTAACTAGATCACAGTCAAGGGCCTGTAACAATTTGGTAACAGTAAACCTTAAATAAATGGGCCATCTGAGCCATTTTTAAAAGTTTATGGTGACTCTTTTCATAGAAGTTGAAAGATTTTTCAGTACCTTTGTGCTATTAGTTATTATAAAAACATGAACATGAAGGGAACCAATCTTACCAAATAAAAAAGGACTTGGATTTTAATATGGGCAAAGGTGCATTTTAGCCCCTAATATTTATGCTCAGGAGCACATATGCCCCTTACGTTTTTTTTGGAGCATTTTAGCACAAGCTGTGATTTTGGCCCCTCTGCTAACGACTTCAATTGACGGTGTTAAAAGGGTAAAGGTGCATTTTAGCCCTTAATGTTTATACTCAGGAGCACATATGCCCCTTACGTTTTTTTTGGACCATTTTCGCATAAAAATAAGTTTCAACTGTGATTTTTGCCCCTTTACTTTGGGCAAAAGTGTATTTTAGCCCCTAATGTTTATGCTCATGAGCACATATGCCCCTTACGTTTTTTTGGACCATTTTCGCACAAAAATAAGTTTCAACTGTGATTTTTGCCCCTCTACTAACGGCTTGAATTGACAGTGTTAAAAAGGATTCAACAGTGCTGATATGGTTTTTAAGGGGTCAAATTACAACTGAAACAGACTACACAACCATCAACCAACTTGTGGCACCCCAGATGAAGGCTTTGGGCATAACTTGCCATGAAATTAGCAGCAAAATTTGGCACTGGCGTAATCTATTATATTTTTCATGGAATTGTATTTTTGGAGTTGCCATCTGGAGAATTTGGCATTGGCGTAATCTATTATATTTTTCAAAAGGAATGTTGGAAAGGAAATAAAGTGGAGGATATTTTGTGTCGTGCATGGAAAATTTCTAGATTGATGGAAAGAATTGGGCAATTCACGATAACTGGCCGAAATAGAGTGTAGAGGATGATAGGCTGGAAGCCGCCTGATTCGGGATGGGTGAAAGTCAATTCTGATGGTGTTGTCATTAAGCAAAGGCAAGTGGCCACAGCTGGGGGCTTGATAAAGAATTTTTGTGGAGATTGGATTGCGGGTTTTACAATGAAGATGGGAGTTTGCTCAGTTCCAGAGGTAGAATTGTGGGGTATTTGGGAAGGTTATCGGAATGGGTCCTAAAAACAGATAGTTTGAGTGCAACCAGGTTACTCCAGCTTCAACCTGAAGAGGTTCATGCTCACACGCACCTGATATTAGCAATAAGATCTCTGTTGCAACGTTCATGGAAGGTGAAAATATCTCACATTTATAGGGTGCCAAATTTTGCTGCTGATTTCATGGCAATTTATGCCAAGGCCTTCATCTGGGGTGCCACAAGTTGGTTCATCCTCCTGCAAATTTGTTATCATGGCTTTCGCATGATAGGATGGGTATAAGTTACAATAGGTTGATGGTTGTGTAGTCTGTTTCATTTATAATTTGACCCCTTAAAACCACATCAGCACTGTTGAATCTTTTTTAACACTGTCAATTCAAGCCGTTAGTAGAGGGGCAAAAATCACAGCTGAAACTTATTTTTGTGCGAAAATGGTCCAAAAAAAACGTAAGGGCATATGTGCTCCTGAGCATAAACATTAGGGGCTAAAATGCACCTTTGCCCAAAGTAAAGGGGCAAAAATCACAGCTGAAACTTGTTTTTGTGCGAAAATGGTCCAAACAAAACGTAAAAGGCATATGTGCTCCTGAGCATAAATATTAGAGGCTAAAATGCACCTTTGCCCTTTTAACACCGTCAATTGAAGCCGTTAGCAAAGGGACCAAAATCACAGCTGAAACTTATTTTTGTGCTAAAATGCTCCAAAAAAAACGTAAGGGGCATATGTGCTCCTGAGCATAAACATTAGGGGCTAAAATGCACCTTTGCCCTTTTAATATCAATAATACGGTTATTCAATCAATGCCCTATCCACTTCATACAATTTTATCTATAATGTTACATCATATATAACTATCAATGTTTGTTCAAAAAAAATATACATACATATAACTATCAATGAATGAACATACAACAAATATTGACTATTACTTCCAGAAAAAATAAAATGTAGTAAACTAAATCATAACTTGGTGGAACTGACCCGAAATTATAGCTTCTATCCTCTAGCAACGTGAAATTGTTGTGCCATGGTGCTGAGTTAAGTTAGAAACTTGAGGTGCAGAAAATACTCCCACAAATTGCCATTATTTACAAATAGGCCTTTATGTGCATTGTTACTCCAAAAGTGGCTCCATCAAGGGTTTAGAATAGGGTGTATCAAGTTTCATACTATACGTTACAGCCACGCCAACAAGTGAACAGAATGCAGGAACCAGACCCAAACCATATCTTGTGACTGAGATATAATCTACAGAAAGGGTATCCTGGACTTTTGGTGAGACGCCTGGGATGAAAATGCGTGGTGAGTAGGTTTTGCAATTAGATACAGCAAAAAAGAATACGATGCAAAAGAGAAGTATTTGGCAATATTACAGTGCAAAAGGAAAGAAGCATATCCTCATTTCATATTCTAACAAGCCATGTAATATGAGGAAGCTTACTTTGAAAGGACTGAAGAGCATACAGCGCAAGTCCACATGACATCTTGTCTAAGAAGCTTAGTGATCCACAAACAAATGCGCAGCCATTGAGATCTAAACCAACTAGAACACTTTGCATGCTTACTCCAGTTACCTGTCAACATGTGCGTAGAAGAGGGTAAAAACAAACAAACAAACAAGCAAAACACAACAGGCAGTATTCAAGTCATTTGCAACTACTACACAAACATGTAAAGAAATTAAGAAAATAAAAAGTTAACAGTTTTCCACTATCAAATAACACCAAAGTGCAAAAAAAAAAAAAAAAAAAAAAAAAAACAATAATAATAACATGTTTGAATTGCATCCCAATTCACTATAATTAAGAAATTCCAATCACAAAACTATTATTATGAGTTTACAACTGCATATAGACACAAAAATGGGATGGAGGGAGGTAACAGTAAGAGCTTACACTTACATGGCATAAAGTTTAGCGATAATTATATCATTAGCATTCAAACTTTTTCAATTATGACAATTTGCTGTTCCAATTATTTTTTTATAACAAAAGGTTTTGAACTTGTAAATAAATTACAATTTGGTTTATTTAGTAGATGATTCTCAAATTGCTGGTTAACAAACTCAAAATAGCACATTCATTCAGTAATGATTTGTGACAAAATCATTTAAATTCAAATGAAAATTCAAATAAGCAAAAAATCTAAAATGATTAAATTCAAATAAGCAAAAAATCTAAAATGATTCACAAGAACTCACATGACCCATGAATTATATTAACCTGTAAATTGCATTTCAAATTAATATTAATTTTATAATTTTTAAATCATTTTAAATTATTAAAATAAAATAAAAATTATATATCATATTATAAAATAAAAATAAATAAATCCTTGTATTCGAATGTAAAAATAGAAGTCTAAATGTTTTTATTTAAAATAATTAAGAAAAAACTAAATACCAATTAACGCAACTTGAAGCTGACATGCTAAATATATCAAACTGTAATTTATTTTCAAGTTCATATACCCATTTGTCATAAAAAAAAAAAAAAAAAAAAATTGAAACACTAAATTGTCAAAAATGAAAAAGTTTGGACACCAAAAACATAATTATCCCTAAATTTTATATTTTATAAAAGATAGAGGTACAATTGATTAAAATTTATAATCATAAAGCAGAGATAACAGCACAGCATCCAATATCATACCGTCATTAAAGCATTTGCTATCCCAATAAAGATGGATATGACATACATGAGAGCACTCATGCTTCTAGGTAAAAGAAGGATGCTTGCACCACAAAACATCCAAACAATGCCACCAGCAGAGTAATAGGCTTTCAGGCGTTGTCCAGTCCAAGATATTTCCTACATTATGGATAAATAAAACTTGTTTATCAACAAAAGCAACGAGCATAAACAAATAAAAAGAAGATTTCATATAAGGAAGTTAGCGTATAAGAGCACCTGCAGAACGACAGATATGATAAAGCTGCTGATATAGATGATTGCAGGTACCTACTTGCACCAATTACACAATATATTAGCTTCATTCATTACACAAATAAAATATACGCACATAAGCACACAAATAGAAGTTAAATGATACTGGTGAAATATGTGCACCTACCAAAGCTTTAGCTGATTGAGCCATTCGCAAATCATTGATCACATAGAATGCAAGATATGCCTGAGGAAAAGTACCATCCTGATGTAAGAACTACCTAGACAGAATTTCAATTTCTTGAACAAACTCTTCTCATGATGCCCTCAGAGAATTTAGCTTTCCCCAAATTACATGAAATTTACATTTCTTATCATTCTAGAGAAAGAATACAGAATGAAATATGTGCCTCATGATTGAAAAATTGTATGCTGACCTGTGAAACATTTTGTACAAGTCTGGTAAGCACATAGACTAATCCAACTTGATAGTATAAGATTTTCTTGAACCAGTAAGTCCATGATATCCTTGCATAATTAGTTCCATGTACACTTAACTTCAACCTACATTAAATGGGTAAGTATACTAGTCCAATTAATTCCAGACAGCATACAAAATCATGAGAATTGTGAATTTCACATGATTCTTCTGCGATACAAATTAGTAAAGGGCAAACATATTTTTCCTAAACCAACAAGTATAAAGACGATTGGTCATATGCACTTATCAACTAGCAATACCTTGGCTCCTTGGTTCCAAAAAGAAATATTCCCACAAAGCAGCATCCAACAAAAATTGACAAGTATGCAATCCATCGGTACTGCTCATTTGAAAACAATACAAAGTGGACTAAGAGTAAGCTATTAAGCATTGAATTGAAACTCATATCAAAAGTGAACTTATACCTGATTTTCAATATCAGCATGGGTTTTTGCTTTAGTGACGCTGAATATTGTTAAAGCAATAGCATAGAGGCTGAGATTGGCAACCTATAAACATATATGAAATGAGAACCAACCTTCAATATGATAGAAAGCATATATTAAATCAATAACCAGAGGAATTTTGACCATTGTAAAAGCATTTCGACAGCTTGCCATCACCACCCTGCTTGTCGAATTCAGTGAGATGCAATTCACCATAGACCTTAACCAAAACAGTAAACACGAACATGTAATTAAACGCAGACCTTAAATATCAAAGCTCTCACACAACACTGTTATGAGATTAAAAGAAAAATTAATGGAAGCACAAATATTATGAAGTTTTGAAAATGTTAATTTAGACAATACGAGGAAACAATAAAATCAGACACCAGGACTTTGACAGATTATTGAAAAGAATGAAGGAATATAAATATTAGGCTCTATATGGAAAATTCAACTGTTTCTGGTCCATTCTGCTTTCAAAAATTGAAGAAAATGACAGGCACCCAGCAAATAGCAAACATTAATATATCGGACATTACATGTGGGAAACCTGAGTAGCAGCCCAACCCACATTGAAGATTGCAGCAAAGGCACTGTAAGAAACTGTCTCTATTGTTGATGAATCAGTAGCCAAGATTTTACAAGGTAAGCAACCGCCGAAAACAGAAGAGAATGAAATGGCAACTAAAACAGTTCCTGCACCATGCCATATTTTGAAATGTCCAAACCTGTCTATCTATCAAGTAAAAGCATCAAAAAAAATTATTAATTCCAGAAAACAAGGAAAAGCCCAAAAATAAAACAGTCAAAAGGTATTCACCAATATACGAACTCAAAAGAATTTCAAAAAAGAGGACAAAAAAATCGCTTGATATCAATGTTCTTATTAATTACGTATCTATATGCTGCCTAGTTTCTGACAATTATCAATTTCAAATCGAAAAACATGTACATAAGTGTATACACAATGCTTGTGCTACATTCAATTTTCTACATCTGAAGACATGCATACTGTATGTGCATGAAATCTTAATGGGAACTTTAAAAATACCATGAAGGAGAAGTTTTTTTCCCTGTTACTATAAGATATATTTTCATACATAACAAAAGTTTTATAGCTGAACTTATACACAAACTTTCATGAGTCCATCAAAACTACAGGCAGAGACCAATTCAAAAGACTGCCAACCCCTCACAGAGGGACTAACTTTCTGTGCTAGCTGGAATGGCCAAAAAGCTTGGAATTCCAGGATCACTACTGCTTCAAGTGTCCTAGTCTATCACTCTGCAATTGCTGCTTACTTTGCTGCATTCTTTAAAAAAATGAAAAAGGAGAGAGAGAGAGAGAGAAATGGGAAACATCTTAACCTGTGAAATTTACATTATGCCACGGAACTCGATCCTAGTTATAATATTATTTCAACACATACTGTCTTAACTTATGTTATATTTACCAATGTTTCCGCTCATCCAGCATTTTCTATTTATACATCAACAGTGACAATCTCCAAATTGAAGGGATATGTTTGAACTTAGAGTCTTCATCACACACCAAAAAAAAAAAAAAAAAAGAAGGCATCTCTATATTTGCCCACAGAACTTAAAAAGAATCCAAAATACACATAAGGGAAAACAGATTGAGCAAATTAGTTATAGAGAAACTAATGCATTAAACTAGATTTAAACAAATTTTGCAAGAAAAATTAACCAATTACAAGTATTTTCAAAGACTTAAATGCACTGTTTTCAAATACCAGTTCGCCTGCAAATATGGTAGCAAAACCATCAGCTACCTGACCTGAAAGCATTACAAAAGCAGCATCTCTGCAACATAAATTAACATATATGAGCCAAATAGAAAGAATAAAACATATATGAACAAGGATAATACATAGAATTACTCTTTGAACTCATAATGCATGAAGATATATACCTTGGGGACAATCCAATATCTGTTAAGAACAATAACAGATAAGTAAACCAACAGGCAGCAGTGATGTCATTTAGCATGTGACCCACACCGTAATAAAAAACAGACCATCTTCCAACAGGCTGAGGATATGAATCATTGTCTTCAACATCATCACCCATTCTCCTGTAAAAATTATATCATTAGCTTAAAACATATCCAAAAATGCAGCTTCAGTTTGGGCATCTGCAAAGAGCATATCAGAGTTCAGAGAATAAAAAATAGCTATCAACTCAACTAAATAGACTGTAACAGCAGTCACAAGTATCCAAAAGCAACATATTTAAGTCAAATGGATAGAACCAAGACAAGATGGAATCTCTAAATACTAATCCATGCCTAGCAATGACCAACCAATATGACACAACTGAATTATTTGGAAGGCTTATATCATATTTTCCACTGCTTTTTAGTTTTTACGACACTAAGGCCGGATCTCCCTCATCTTCCTAATACTTGTCCTTTCCCTATCTGCAGGAGAAAAGAAATTCCATGCTAGGAAATCACTCCGGTAAAAACTAACAACTACAGACTTACAAAGAAAAACCACTAAACAAAATAAAGCCATAAAAAAGCATATGAAGAGAAGAAGACTTAATAATCCTTGTGCATATCAAAGCTGATGCTCTTCAATCACAAAGCTGTTCATCCACCCAAGAAGTTTATCTTATATGAATTTCTGAAGGACTTCAAGCTCACCACGTTAGTCATTCTAGACTGTCCTTAAATTTCTCTCTTAACAAATTTAGAAGGTATCAAACACCAAGCTAAATTTAGAATAATGATCTGGAAAACCTCCCTTAAGAAAATATCTTTTATTTACACAATGAAATTTAGGACAGCAACAATAAACTTTTCTCAAAGTAAAAAAGTTAACAGCCATCATCAGGACTAATTGGCAATTTTAGGTTCCATGGATTTTGTACAAAAACAAGTGATCAATTTTCCCTCTTAAACAACATTTCTTCTGCTTGTCTATCTTCTCCACTTGACAACCTACAAAAAAGTGGGATGTGAAATACTTCTAAAGATGGGAAACCAAGTACAATTCCTATAGTTGATTATCTAAGTTCATTTCAAGTGCTTATTTAGAAAAGAAACTGAAATGACAGACCCTTGAAGAAGCATCCTAATGCTATAAAGTATTTGGACAATCTCCAAGTATTCATGTACAACCCATTAACAAAATCATAAAGCAGAAAGGATTACTGGAAAGGGTACATTAGTAGGATAAAAGGAATGGGGTTTCCGGCAGCCATATATTTTGTCTGGCAGGAGACCAATGCTTTCAACTTTCAGCACATTCAGCCCAATCCTAAAAAAAATTCTTTGTAAAATCAAAAACTCAATTTTGCTTAAGTTTTATAGTCCAGCAGTTGTTCCAATTATGGAGCTAGGTAGAGTCTTTTGATTAATTTCATGTTACGTTGGTTTGATTGTTTACAGTAATCAGTTTTCTTTGAAATTCGGCCAATAAGATTCATTTCTTGTTGCTAACCTAAACCCATAAAAGAAAATCACTAAAGTACTACAAAACGAATATAAAATAAGCTACAGATTAGTATTACTGATAACAAACATAAACAGAATATCAAAGACGAGGCAACAACCAAATTAGCGTAATAAAATAAATATAATAGAGAAGATCAACAAGAAATAAATTTGTAGAAAAATTAAATAATTAAACCTAAAAAAAAAAAGCAAAATTAGGCGGTCGCATAGCATCCAAGAACCAACGAAAAGCAGTTTCAAAGCAATTAAAAACCCCACAAAAGCAAAACCACCAGAATTAAAAGATTTTTGATGATAAGATATATGTATATATACATACATGAAAATGGAAGGGTGAAGCAACAAGCAACCTTATGCCCCAAAAGATCCCGATTCTTGAGAATGAGAAGAAGCAAAGAACTCTATTGGATGGCCGATGGCTGCAACCGTAAAGTAATACAAAAAGCTACAACTAACCTATTGCATATTTATATAACTAATTCAAATTATGCCGTCAAATATAGAGATAACGTCCTAATATCTCCTCCATTTCCTCAGTCGTCATCCAAGCGGTTCTTTTGTTTTCTTCTTCATTTTATATCTCACAAACAATATTTTTTCTGTGTAAAATAATGGCCGCTAAATGACATCACTATCCCAACCATCGCATATTTGCGTGGAATGAGGAGCTGAGGTTAGATGAAACCAATGTAATATTTATACGCAAAACCAACAAAAATTGAGTTTGGAGTCTTACATAACGAACTGAATTTGCTCATGTATTTGGAAATCTGGGACAAGTATCTATAATCTACCCATTCTTTGTGGATCCCACTTTCATCAACTAACAGTCCTCCCTCGCCTGGCAGCAAGGCAATTGGGCCTGACATTTTCGGCTATGGTCGGTTTGATTTTCTTTTTTTTAAAAAAAAAAAAAATAGGAAAATATATATATATTACATTATTTTTTTTACAAAGTAAAGTATACTCCGTGAATAAGAATAACTACCATTAAATGGTAAAATACATTTTCATTTAATAGTGTATATATATATATATATTAAATGCCAACCATTAACATAATATTTTTATAAACTCTATATATATGAGTCTACTTTCATTTCCAACTGGAATCACACTATTTGCAGTTGTACATAATTATTTATGAAATTTTTAACAATATCAGGTCACATAAAGCAAATAGACTGAGCACCACAATATCGAGCCCTATTAGCCTATTCTGAAGGTAAATCTAACCAAAACTCAAAACATGAAAGTTATAGAGGACTCTCTGAAGTTTTTCCAGAATTAAATAATACTAAATTTGGAGTTCTACAGCTCGAGTTATGCTAAAAACAATATGATGGTGAAAATAGAGAATTCGAATATGAAAACCTTGTCAAATAAAACCTAACTTAAATCAACAAAAACACATAAAAGAACTTACCAAAGGGATCTCCCAACACTCTAAGCTCACTTAGGACCTTTAAACTCTGGAAAAGATGGAAAGAATCAAGTTTTAGACTATCAATTCTTCTAGCAAAACAGCCTCCTCTGAAGAAAGTGTGTATTTTCTTAATCTCCTTTCAACCTATTGAACATATATACACATATGAAGAAGTACATGAATTTGAGAAAATTCTAGACACAATTAGGAGATATTTAATCACAAAATATTCATTTAACTCCTTAATAAAGTGTGGTCTTTACCTCTTAACCCTTGAACCTTCAATTGTTTCATTCTAGTCCAAACTTCCTTTTCAATTGAGTCCTTTCCACAAGTGCTAAACTTCCTAATCCTATAACATTATACATTATACACTCTCACACCTCCAATTATATTACATATAAATTTAACTATCAATTCTTCCCAATATGCATGAAATTCACATATTCCATACACATATAAATGATAATGCATCATATCTACCCTCAACCAATGAAATCAAATAAAATGCATGATGTATACGTCCTAAGTTGACAAGTGTTACACTGAGGGCTTAGATAGGGAGGCAATTTGAGTTTTAAACAGTAGGCTCTCTTTGATTTTTCTCACTTTTTCTATTTTGCATAATTTATTTAAACTCAAACCATTTTTAGTATAAATTTATGAACAACATTAACTCTAAGAAGAACTTGTGGTTCCTATCTGTCTTCTATGTATGAAGTAATTCTGTATTGTATTGATTGTTAGTGTTCCAATATTTTACAATTTTATTTTTAATATTATGTCAGATCGTAGAGGCGATGCCTCATCATTGGGGCACCACCTGATGTCGTTGAGGCCTGTCGCCTCAACACCCACTGAGGTGACGCCTTAGCGCGACAAGATCATTCTATTTGGTTCATTGCGTCCTTGTATTCTTCGAATTTAATTTTTATACTATGTCAGGGCGTAGAGGCGACACCTTATCATTGGGGCACTACCTGATGTTCTTGAGGAAAATTTTTGTCGCCTCAATAACTGCTAAGGCAACGCCTCAACGGGACAAAATTGTTCCTGTTTTGGTCGTGTTTGTTCTTTGTTTCTTTGGGTTATTTGGGTATGTTGTAGGACACTTTGGTGTGTTAAGGCAATATTTGTTTACCCCAAAATTAAATTTTTTGCATAATCTGTTCAATTTAGATTCCTTTCCAATTAGGTTGCAATGATCCTGTATACGTTATTCGCGTTAGGAATTTATGTTTTTATATATAGACTGGATTCATGTAATATTTACCATTGATTCTTAAAGTTATCACATACTGACTTATGTTTTTTATAGGTATTTTTATTTTTTATGAGGCTAACCATTAGTTTTGACACGCAACATTAAGGACAAGCAATAGCAATTTGATCATTTTAATTTTACCCCTGCCTGGATTTAGTTTTATTTTATTATGTGTACTAAAAGGTTATATTTTTTCTTCTTCCTCCATTTCTTTGCATGCATTATTTATTTATTTTATTCATTTTATTTGTTGTTATATGTGAATGAATGCCTTATTGTGAAGGATGAATGTTGTGGACTTAATGGCATAAAAATTGGTTAATAAATAAACTTGGATCTAATTGTAAAATTTGGAACTTGTCTAGAGGTAATTGCAATTTCGCGTGTAAATAAAGAATTAATTAAATGGTTAAAAATAATAAAATACGAAACATAAATGGATGTCGATCGAAAGGTCGGGTGGGTATTCCAAAAGTTCATACCCAGTTTTCGGACCTAATCTCTGAGGACGACTGCTGGACTCCCTCCGTGAGATTCAGTTGTTGTATAAGTGTCCCGAATCTTACCCGAGTGGCGACTCCATTCTCCGATCTATGCCCAAAAGGCTTGTGATTGTACTCCTAGTGGGCCCTGAGCCCGCATAGTGTTGTGATTGTCAAATACTTGGGCACGCGTTGAACCTCGCTGCGCCTACAGTATATAAATAATTTTTTTTTATAATTATAGTCATTGATATAATAATCTATAATATATCTAAAGTATATAATAATTTTTTAATTTAAATTTAAATGAAAAACTTATTTGTACATATATATATATATTGTAGTAAAAGTCTTAATTATTATGTAGGGTTAATTACAAATTTTCTCCTCTATTTTACTATATTGCACTACTTCATCCCTGACATTTAAAAAATATATTTGTTTATCTTTTCTTTTTGTAATATTATACTATTTTCTCTTCTGTTTGTAACACCCCTACCTATCATTACCTCTACTAGAATACCTAAAACTATCAAAAAGAATATCTTAATAATAATTATTATAAAATAGAAGCACTAAATTTAATTATGAATAAACCATAATCTGTATATCTTAAGAAATTTATTTGATGGCAATTGGCTTGCTATAATATAATGAACATATATTCTCATACACTTAAATAAATTAATAATGTGAACCCAAGTCTAAAGCTTAAAGTGATCCAAGATCCATTGAAAGTACAAGAATGCCCAATTACAAGGACCAAGTCCAAAAAACTTCAAGAAGCCATATTGGGATTAATTAAAGACATTTGGAAAGCCTGAGACTTTCAACCCAATAAGGCATTAATAGAGGCTTAAAGAATCATGTTTAACTCATTCAAACATGAAGGAAACATACTTGGAACCATGGAATCAAAGGAAGGCTTGAATTTCACCATCAGCAAGCAATGAGCAAAATGTGTATAGTCTGTCACTAAGCACTAGCGCCCGCCACTCACTAGCGCTCGCCAGTCCACCCTAACAGCTCATTGACTGTTTCTTTTAGTTTAATGCTTGTTGTTTCATCTTCATGCACGTCTAGGGGTGAGCAAAAGTCAGTTTGGTTAAAAAATGACTAAAACCAAATTGAACCGAACCTATATCGGTTCGGTGTAAAAAATTCTTAAAACCAAATTGAACCGAACCGAACATTTTTGGTTCGGTTCGGTTATTTTTTCTTTTTTTAATATTCTTTTCACTTTTTAATTTTAAAGTTATTTTATTTATATAATTTTATAATATTCTAATAAGATTTATAAGATATATTAATGTTAATTTTTATACTTATTTTATTTATTTATTAAAAAAAAAAATCAAATGAACCGATTCTCTAAAATATATTTAAATACGTTTTGTTAGAATTTTTTGGTAGTAAATAATTTTATTAAGAGTTTTATATATTTAGAAACTAATATTATTAATAAAATTTAAAATATTAGTAATAAACCAATCAAACCGAACTATA
>CATIWO010341049.1:0-13597 GCA_949673435.1 Macaranga tanarius | reverse complement strand
TAAATATAAACACTAATCACTGCAACCCTTCACTTAATCTTATTTTAATAAAAGTTCTATAACTTTATTCACTAATTGCAATGCATTCATGCCACAACGACTATAAAAATCGAAGCATATGTAAACAACATTAAAATATTTTATACCTTTTTGCTTGTACCAAGTAAAGCGACAGATGACCAGCGTTTCTATTGTTTCATAAATATTGTTAGCTAGGGGAGGTATAAATATGACATAGACATGAAACTCGGTAGCCAACAAACAACAAAGACAAGAAAAGAAGAAGTTTAAGTAGCTCTTCTATTGTTTTCAAAGTTTATGTAATAGAACAGACAATATGTTGGAGGTAAGTAAGGGCTGATGTGGAGTAATTTTTTTTTAATTTTAATGAGTCAGACTTGAATGGTGGGGCCCACATGTCCAGCTCAGCTACACTTAACGTCAATTTGGGCTTCCGTCTAGGCAAGGTCCAATTTGAGGCGTTTTGGGCACATAGAGTTCCAGATGGGAACAAAAAAAAATATGGAGGTCCAATCTAGGATTTGGGCCAAAGTTCAGGGTTCAATTTGGACCTAATAGTCTATTTGAGCTACTTTTAAGAGTTTATGGGCTTTTGTATACTTTTTTTAGTTTAATAGTTTTTTTTGCTCTTATCATAAAAGTTCGAGGATTTTTTTTGTACCTTTAACCTATTTTTATAAGTTAAACTAAAACTATTTAAACATCTAAACTAACTGAAAATTATTTGTAAGTTATATTTTTAGCAATTTGAAATGTTAATATGATTAATTTACAAATTGAGAAAACAAGCTGACAAAATATAATATTACGCCAATCTTAATATTAAACTTTTTTTATTAAGATTCAATCTCGAATTTTCCCATACTACTTCTATCAAACATAGCATGGCTTAATTGGTCTCGTGCACTTATTTACTTTCATGAAATGTAATCACTTCACTAAATATAGATGGATCTATAATCCAAGTGTAGGATAAATTTTTTCTTGCAAAGAAATTAAATAAAGAGAGAAAAAAAAAAAAAAAACTGTGCTGTAAAGGCAGAGACAAGTTGAGTTGCTAGGCGAATATAACAATCTTTAAACATTAAACGCCAGAAGGATTACTAACTTGTTTTAATCAAGAAAATTCATTTGATTATTTAATGATACAGATGAATGGTAACAGCTAATCAAGTTTACGCAAAGCTGACCAAATTCAACAGGCATGGTTACTGAAAGATAGGTTCACAATGTAAAAAATCAGTAAACTTCGACATGCCATTGCTTGTTCTTTTTTAGCTGTGAGAGCTTCTGGTCCCAGTTTTCTCCTCTCTGCTCTGCAACTCTTTTCAGTGTATCTTGGATCCCAGGCATCATTCCCTTAAGCCCACAGAAATAAATATGAGCTCCTCCATCCAAGAGTTTGAAGATTTCATCGCTGTATTCCTCGATCTTGTCTTGAACATACATCTTTCCCCCACTCTTGTTCTTCTGTTCCCTGCTAAGTGCCTTGTCATACCGGAACTGATCCGGGTAGTCCTCAAGGTACTTTGTGAATTCTTCATCATAGAGAAGACTGTCTGTGTTTGCCACGCCAAGGAAAAGCCAAGCGAGGCCACCAAACTTGAATGTAGGAATATCTTCCATGAACATACGTCGGAGATAGCCTCTATATGGAGCCACACCAGTGCCAGTTGCAATCATTATGTGGGTAGCGTTAGGGTCGGATTCAGGCAAAAGCATTATCTTGCCAGATGGTCCTGCCAAAACGAAGAAAAAGCCGAGTTAAAGGGAAATGAAAAGAAAAGAAATCATAGGCGGTCATCCATCAACAAACTCATATTGTTGTCTGTTTAGTTCATATGAACAAAATAGACCCCTTGGACCAGTAAACTTCACAAATTCATGCACACACAACTAATTGGGTACCATCACATGCGACTATAGGTTTACATGAACCTATTCCAGGCAAGAATTTCCCATCTAATATTTTATGAGCACACCCATGCACGCGCAAAAAAGTTCTAAACACCCATATCATTTCTAACTTAACTATTTGCTAATATTTGTAGAGGCAATAATCTAGTATTACAGATGCGCGCACACAAAATCCTGAACGCCCATATCATTTCACTTGATGCATGCGTATAGAAGTTAAAGCTAGAACCAGATGTCAAACAATACAACATGAAAAAGAGTGGTTAAATTAAAAGATATAATTAAGGAAATTTTGGTGATTCCTTGTCTTCCACAAAATTAATGGGGCCATACCAGTGATTTGAACTTTATCCCCTGGCTTTGAGTTGCAAAGGAAATTGCTGCATACACCCATCTTTGAGGGATCCTCTTCTCCAGTCTCAGGATCATAGTAGAGTGCACGACGAACACATAAAGTAGCTGTTTTGCCATCAAAATTGTCTCCATACCTAGTTGATGCAATTGAATAAAGACGTACATTGTGAGGAGCACCTGGCTTCTTTGGATTTTCACCCTAGGATGCCAAAAGATGCTCAATAAGTCTACAACTTATGAAACTTCTATACAAGAGAGATCATAATGTGCACACCAAAACACCAAGACAGATTAGGATATAAATGACTCTTTAAGGTAACAGGCTGTGACCCACAATTTGGCAAGACTGAACATCAAAAGTAGATCACAATATAAAAATCTCAACCACATAAACCAGAAGCTGATAGTTAACATGACAGTCTAGAGTAATCCAGTACAGAAAATGAGCTAGGCAATAATGCAGACTTGAAAAGAATAGCACATGATATGTGTGTTCCCCTAATCAAATGAGATGCATCATAAAAATTCCAACATCTCCTTTTGAGCACAAGTCCTTCAAATGCCTAAAAATTGCAGAAGTGACCAGTTAAAAGAAAAGGCTTGGCAAGAGCAACTATTGAAGTGAAATACAAAAATAAAAGAGTAGAGAATAGTGGATATTTTTAACTCACAGGAGGGATAACACCATAACTTTGTCCTTCCCAGTAGGGAACATTATCACCATGATCAATAACAATATGGCATGTCTCTCCAGGAGCTTTTGGGCCTACAAGCCTCTCAACAGAAACGATGGTTGCAGTGTAAGGTTCCTTAGGCTTGTATAAATTCAGTGGAGGCTCGTTGGCATTTTCAAGTTCTAAAGGTGAAACTGCAACCTTAGATCTGCTGGCTTGTTGCACTGACATGCACACTATGTACCGATTTTTCAATTGAGCATTTTTTGATTTCAAATCCAAAGCCAAAGAAGGGGCCCATGCTTTACTGCTTAAGGTTACATTGTGTGACTGCAACAAAATCAAGTATTTATTCAGAACTTATTCAATGCATGCACAAAATGAGAGAGACATAGTGACTATTCGCCCTGTGCAGAGTTAGTGCATCATTTTAGAAATTGCAAAAGAAAAATCATCAAGAGTGGCAACAATGGAAATAACCAAAAATTCAGAATGAATTACTGATGCATGTCTAAATTTTGAATTGTCTTACAATTAAAAATAATCAAAAAAAATGCTGTATTAAATAAAGAAGACAAACACAACATGTCTATAATTGCACTTAATAAGATAAAAATAAAATAATTCAGTCATGAGTATAGGATCTCTTTGAGAAGGATTTGTCAAATGACTAGCTCTTATCAGTGAAGGTAACCTTATCAAGGACAGCAACTTTACCCAAATAAAGGGTTTTCCAGTAATTGATTAAAATCTAAAAAGGCATAAAAGTGTTTTAAGAACTGCAATATCTAAATTTTATATGAGGATATCATTCAAACAAAGTTCATACAGAGACAACGCACTGCACCTTGATAGAGATAAGTGCTAGAAATTAATTTTAGACAATTCCATGAAAAGGGAACTATACAAATATGCCAGCATGTGAATTAATTTATTTGAATAAAAAAGTGAAACTTATACATTTCTTCAGGAACAGCAGAACTAATTGAAAAAAAATGCCATAAATCTAAAAGCCGAAACACAGGTGAAATTGTATCGAGCCAAAGGCATAAAATAGGCACATTTCACTTTTTCTCTTTCTTCAACTCTTGCATGAGGCTTAAAATTTGGATGATTACACTAAGGTCTGCCCCATTCATTCAATTACCAATCTAAAATTGTATTTAAAACTGATCTCTTTTCGAACCAAACAAAAAGGCTGGATCCTTGAACAACAATAAAACATAATCATATTTTAGAATTCAAAATTTCAAGATCAAGTCCACATGCGTCTTAGAACTTGGAATGCAGTTTGCCTCAAATAAAAGAAAAACACCAACAAACTTGGCATAACATATGACCATGAAATAAGAACACAAAAAGAAAAAAAAAAAAAAAAGGAACTTCACCAGAGCTTATGACATTCATATTTTTTTTAAAAAAAAAGTACAACCCTTCAAGGGATTCTTCAGCCCAACCACCCATGGCATGACCCTGAAACTGATGCACTCCATTAAGGAATCTCACCATTCCAAGCATAAACTAAAGGATCAGTGGACCCTATCACAATATGCTAAGCATGAAGAGAATCATCAGTTTAAAAAAAAAAACTAAATGGGCTACCACAAGCAAAAACTTCAGATGCTTGCTACAGTAAGTCCAATCAAACATTACTAATTTTTTTTTTTTTTTTTGGCAAATCACATCATCAAAAGATGAAGGGTCAAACTTTTATCTCTCTGGAAAACAAAATTGTAGCACTTGCCAAAACAATTCCTAAAACTTCCTGGTACAATCAAAATGAATATCTTCTGATCCAAAACAGAATGGGTATTGCTTTTTCCTAGAAGATGTTAATTAGCCTCTTGGCTCCTTCAAATGTAAAAAAAAAAAAAAAATGAAGCAATAATTACCTTAAAAAATGATCTCCTTAGATTGGAATCTCTTCCAACAGGAGCAGCCAATGAAACCTGTACCAAAAAAATAAAATTCAGTCTTCAACCCATAATCAGCCAACTGGGTTCTAATTGAAACCATGATTGATTGCAGGAATAAGAAGAAAAAGACAAATAAAGTTATAAATATTATAAAGGGTTCAGTGAATGTCAACAACAGAACATAATCGTTACAACCAATGCAATTGCAAAAACAAAAAAAAAAAAAATCATTTCTTGATTCTTTTCTTTGTAGGAAACCAAACAAAATTTAAAAGGGTGCCAAAAAAATCCAATCAATCCAAGATTAAAATCAAAGAGCTTGACCTGTGATAGTGCTGCTGAATGGGCCATTATCAGATAAAAGAAAAAAGAGAGACAGCAGCGGGTTTGGAGAAGTGAGGGTTTTTAGCTTGATTTTAAAGGGTTTAAGATTTGGTCATGAAAGTGAAGAAGGAGAAGATGAATTTGAGTAGTTGCCTGATGGTTATGATCCTTTGGAGAGTGGTAAAGGTCAGACCTTTTTGTGTTTAAGCCGCCTCTCCAGCTTACTCTAGTGGTACTAGTATTATAATATACTATACAGTTATGCTATTGCTATTTGCCATGTGCATACATATAAATAATATATTTATTTCTTTTCAAAAAAAAATATATATTTATTTGAGCATTTCAACCAAAATATATATTTTTTATATAAAATTTCTATTTTTTAGTTCTGTTTGTATTTTTATTTTTTAGTTTAAATAATAAAATTTTTAAAAATAAGATAAAAATTAAAAAGAATAAGTAAAAAATAATAGGCCTATAGTTTCCCACGCTTTTAAATACGTTTTGTGGCTTGAAAATTTAATATACGCATGTTTTTGGTTCCACTGAGTTTAGTGGTGGTGATTTTGTAATATTAAAACATCATAAAATAAAAAATTTATTAATAGTTAAATTTGGATTTAGATGTGCGGATTTGTATTAATAAAAATTTAAAATAAATTTATAATAAATTTAAAAATTCATTTTAATGAGGATTTGAAAATAAAATTTTAATTATATGTTATTTGAAATTTAATATTTAAAATTTAGACTTTTAAATTAAATATTTACATTTAAACACAATCTTTTTTTTTTTTTGAAATTAACAAAACACACGCACACACTGGATCAGCGACATGACACATTCCTTCCAAACACAATCTTATAAATTGAGAATAATGAATAATATTTCTATAAAATGGAAAGTATAGATGAGATGGGATATTAAAAATTATTTGTAATAGAAAATTGATGAAATTTATTGATAATTTTAAATTGTAGGTCACCAATGTTATGCCTATATAATTAAAATTTTTAATCGTAAAATCACAAATCTTAGATAAGTAAAAAATAAAAAATGTGAAATTACATAAATATTTTTATACTTATTTCAAACAAAAATAGTAATTGAGTTCTTACATTTGTAAATAATATTTTTAACAAACAAAATATTATATTAATATCATTTATTTTGAAAAAAAAACATAAAAATATAAATACAAATACAAAATAGAAACCAAATAGGTCAATTTTTTTTATCTTGTTTTCAAATTTTCTCAAAATCTTTAATGTCTATTTTGAAAAATAATTACTGTAGTATATTTATACAATGAGAGCATAAGAAAATAAAACCTTAGATTTACCAATCCCTATACATTTTCATACTTCAAAGTTCAAACCAAGCCTTCTCAAGCTTGAAATTTTCAGGCTTTTTTTTTTCTTAAAGTGTTTTCTTATTTATAAACGTGGACACATTAAATATGAATTTCATATATAAAATTAGCTAGAATAAATGTTTAGTATTGTACATGTTGAATTTTAGATCTCAAAATTTCAAGTATTTCCACCTAACCAATTAAAATTTTTATATTTAATAATTTATCTTTATTCAAAAATGTAAGTTTGTAATAACTACAGCCAAAATATAAAGGGAGAAATACAAAAAGTACTCAGTGGTTTAGCTTTTTTACACTTTTAGCTCTATAGTTTTTTTTCATGATATTTCAGTATTTTGTAATATCTGTCATTAACAAATTTAGGCCAACTCACTAACATCGTTAACTCTGAGAACGTGGACGCCGATGTAGATACTGACGTGGATGCCAATATAGACACCAACGTGGATGCCGAAGTGAATGCTGACGTCAGCATCCACATCATCACAGTTAATAGTGTTAGTGAGTTTAACTCAGATTTACTAACGGCATATATTATGAGAAACTGAAGTGTCACAAAAAAGACCACAAGACCAGAAGTAAAAAAATACTAAACCACATGATACCTTTTTGTATTTATCCCAAATATAAATACACATTTCTATTTTATACATGTATTTTTAAATCCAACCCTAAGAAAGTATAATTCTTAAGACTGCCTAAACAAATTTATCGAGTTTAGGTCAAAATTTAACGCAAATAAATATGATAGCTATTCAAGTTTTGACATTTTGCAAGCCTAAAAATAATAATAATAATAATAATTAAACTCGAAAGGAGATGTAACGATATCATTCTTTTTCAACTTATATTTTGTATTTAAGTGAAAAATAATTGATATTTTAACTAATTTTTTTCCTAATTCAATTATTTTATTTTTACAATCGAATTATATTTATAAACTCATTCGTGGATTATTTTACAGTCTTAGACATAAAAAAAAAGTTAAATAAAAAATAATAAAGTAAATATATAGTTCAGTTAACTTATTTTCTTTTTAATTGAGTTATATTTAGCATCGTATACTAATGAATTATTATATATTAAGTATGAAATATAAAATTAGTTAGAGTTAAAATGATACTTCTTAAATGTAGTTATTAGTTAAACTGATTCAAATACTCAACTTTAATTTAAAATCATTAAACCAATAGCTTAATAAAAAAAAAATGGAGTGTATTCCTATCTATTTCAATATATTTGGTTAAGATTTATTGTAGCAACTTGATTTAATATATTTGAATTGGTTTAAGCTTTATATTTTAGCTTCCAATAAAAATAACTAATGGTTGTACAGTATCATTATATTTTATGAAATATGACAATTAATTATTCTAAAATTTAAAGGTGTAATAAATTAAATAATGTATATTTAATGTATTTGTCTTTTTTTTTTTTTGTCTGTTAGAGTGATTTTGTAAGAAATTTTTGAATTTTTAGGTGATATTGATTAATTTTCATAAAAAAACACCCATTTTATTCTCTTTTTCTTATTTTTCTTAAATAATATGAATTTGGATTAAAACCTTTAATTTTAATATCTTTTTCTTAATTTTTATGGTATTTTCTACTAAATTTTTAGATCTACTATAATGACATAATAATTTTTTTTTTTTTTTTTTGTAATTTTTTGGTTCAATTTGACCAATGGAACGATAGGTTGATGAATCTTATAGTACAATTATCAGATTCAATTTTGGTCTTCGCTTAGTTCCGATAGATACTTGAGAGGTCCTAATCTTTTGTTTTTAATTTTACTACTTAAATTTATATTATTTTTGTACTTTTTAATTTAAATGATGTGTTTTATTATAATTTTTGTTATATTTACTCTATAATTTATTGAATGTAACTCTTTTACTAATAAATAAAACTTTATTATTTATTTAAAATTTTAAAAAATATATAATTGTTTTATGATGCCAGAATCCTAATAAAACGTGATGATCGTTTGATTCATAGTAATTCAAATTTAAGAGTTCAACATATGTGGATTAAGCGAGTTGAACCGTAATTATTTTTTTATAAACCTTAGTTTTCTGCTTGGAAGAGATAAGAGAAAAAATGATATAAATATGAAGGATAATTCTTGTTAAAATGAATATAATAATGCAAAATCAAACAAATTCCAATACTTTTTTGTTATAAAATAAAAATATCTAAGTGTGTTTTGAAGATAGTCAATATTGTATCACTTTCAATAGGGACAGTCAAAGTGGGAGGCTGCCACTACAAGACATTTTAAGGGAGGATTAATTTTGGAAATCTAACCTTGCTTTTTTATTTATCTTACATGCATATATAATAAACTAACAGTTTTATAGCTTTAACAGCATCTTATAGCTTTGACAGCTTCTTATCTACTGTTCATCATTTTTGTCAATTGAATACTGATTTTGGTGATTTTTTACCATTTTTTGCCTAAAAAACCACTAAAAACATTTTCTTTCTGGTGTTTAATATATCTAAATAAAGTTATCTTGTATTCCACACTCAAAATAGAGTTTTACCTAATCTAAGGGTACTAGTTATATGTCTTTTATTATGTTAGTGGTTTTGTTTATTTTGTGCAGTTTTCCATCTCTTTTTGCTGCGATCTTCAAACTCAAGATCAGGATCCATGGCTCATCACATCCAGCTCAGTCGATCTAGTTTTGTGCAGCTAAATTTCACGCACAAAAAGCTTCAGATGTGAAAGAGTCTTCACCTTCCTCAAGTTATGAAAGAGTCTTTCAATCCTCTAAAAGCTTGAGATGCCATTGATACGGAACCAGTCAAAGAGGCAATATCTTATGGCCAAGCCTATGGATTTTGGACTTAGCCTTAAATGGCTCTTTAAGTCTTTTTGTTTTTATATATATTAGGTTTAGTCGGTTGTTCCTGACTTTGCCATTGTTTTAGTTTATGCTTTTGGACAATAGTTTAGGGCCAAGGCAATTCCTCTATTTATTTTTCTGCAGTGTTTCACTTTCCATCCAAAGTCACTTGTAGCTCTGACTTTAAGTGGTTCTTTTCTTGAGAACCTCTATGTTTGGAAGTGAGTCAATAGGGTGACAGTTCTTTAAGTTATGTTTGTGAAGGCGGTGCATGGAGCATAAGCATTCGGCTTATATTGTGTTCCTGCTTGTATTCATTCTCTTTGAATGATATTCATCTTGACCCAAAAAAATAGTAATTTATATTATTATTTAAGAGATTATGAGTTCAATTTTTAACATTATAGGTGATAAAACTTTTCAATATTACTCAAAAAATTTAAAAGAATTAATTATTTTTATAGTATTTTTTTCTTATTTGGTGTTTTTTAAATTTTATTTTATAATTTATTTGGTTCAATTTCATTTCCAAATGAAATGTGAATATAATCTATTTTCAAATAAATTTTTATTAATGAAGTTTGTTTGATTTAAATGAATACTTTATGAAATTTAAATGAATAATTTATAAAATGAATTCATTTAAAAATTCTAATAACTATTTTAGAATTTAGTTTTTTTTTTTTAACAAATAACCAGAACTCAATAGGTTTAAAAGAAAAGTGGTACCTCACTGTACATGTGGAGCTCAGTCAATTGCCGTCATAAAATTAAAAAGTTAGCACAAAATTGTCATTTAAACCAAACACACTCACTTGATTTTGCTAGTGAATTGTATAAAATTATGTGAAATACATTTATACCGAACACACACTTAAAAAAAATAAAATTAATATAAAAATAAATAAATAAATAAGATGTTATAAACATTGATTTTGTGGTTAAAATAAAAGTATATAGAAAATAGCGTCAGCAGCAATGGAGGTAATAAAAGCTGTGAAGTCCAAATAGAGGTTCTATTAGAAAAGCAGCTAATTGTTCAGCAAAGGAGGCTTGACCATATTATAATTAACATTTAGCACCAACGGGTGAAGTTTTCACATGCAAGCTCATCAATTTAATTATTATTTTTTAACTGAATTCATATGAGAATATCTCCATTATAAATTATTAGAATATGGTAACTTCCAAATAAATTATTAAGAGACAGAGAAGTGAGTTGGAGTTATATTGGTGATTAATTAGTACTTAGGATTGAATATTGTTTTTTTTTTCAAAAAAAAAAGTTAGATGGATTTTTGATACATTGGTGTAAAGAAATACTAAATTATATCTTGTATTCTTTTTACCAGTGCAACAAACTACCACTACAACAAATCCACTTCTGACAATGAAAATTATAACCAATTAAGGGTGAATACAGGTCGGAAAAATTTGAAAATTTAAAATGTCTAAAATTATATTAAATTTTAAGAATTTCAAAAATAAAATCTCCAATACCATATTAAATTTAAAAATTTTCATACCAATACCATCTTATTTTTTCATACGGTTCGGTATGAAATTTGATTATTTTGAAACGAATATGTATGGTAGGTTTAAAACGGAAATTTGGAAATTAAAATACATCCACCTAAAAAGTATAAATAAAAATGCACAACAAATTTGTAGTTCAAAATCAGGAATAATAACATTATTTTATGTCAAAAATCAAAATGAGAATCAATAAATTTTAAAACAAATAGAAAAAATAAATTAATATATTATAAGATTTGGAACCATAAAATCTTAATTTTTTATTTTCTTATTTTAAGTTTAAATTGAAATATAACGGACATTCCATATTGTTATTTGTTAATAATAATAATAATAATAATAATAATAAGATTTCAAATCAGACAATGTTAAGAAACTGAATATTTTGGAACTATACAATGTTAATTAATTCTCTTATTTTCATATTTCAAGTTTAAAATTGTGATACAATAGACATTTTACATTTTCACTTTCTTATTTGTTAACTGAATATTTTGGAACTATATAATGTTAATTTTCTTATTTTCATATTTTAAATTTAAATTTGTGATACAATAAACATTCTGCATTTTCACTTAACAACAACAACAATTTATTTCTTACTTGTTAATTGAATAATAATAATAATAATAATAATAATAATAACAATATTTTGTTAATAATTTATTTATTATATTGTAAACACAAACATATTTACTTTTATCATATATTATTATACATATGTTATTTAATATATATTGGTTGATAATATAATAAAAATTATATAGTTAAGTTCACTAATATTTTATTAATATTTTTATATTATTTATTAAATTAATATTCGGTATTATATTTGGTTTATTATTTGGTACGGTTTCAGTATGGTTTGATACGGTTCTCGATTCAGTTTTTTATAAAGATCCAATATTGTACCAAATTAGTCATATAATTTGGTTTGGCTCGATTCAGAGTTAAAATTATTTAGTTCAGTACAATTGTTTTGGTTTAATTGCTCAGCCCTATCACCAATATTGAAAAATTATTACAAAAAATTAATTGTATAAAAAATTATCACGGAGTTTGTCACTTAAAACTCTATTGCTAAAAGTATTTGTAAATTGTGTCAACAAAAATTTTTTACAAATAATATCCTTTTTATAACAACAAAAAATTATTGTCATAAAAATTGCTTTTGTGACAACATATATTATAACAATTAAAATTGAAATTGTCATGTAAAATGTTATATTGTCACAAATATAATGTTATTTTTCGTGATAACTAATTTGCTGTTACAAAAAGTACAAATAGTGACATTATTTATGGTCACATTAATTATATTAATTATTCAATATTATATTATTAACAATTTTTTTTGTCACTTTAATAATTTATTGTCACCTAAAGTTAATATAGTGATAAAATTTTTGTTATCACTAATTTATTGTTTGCGACAATAATATAGTTGTCATAAAAAATTTGACACAAGAAATTTTCAGTAACAAAATCTCTTAATCAATAATAAAAAATAATGTCACAATATTTTTTAAAAAAAAAATTCTCTTCATAACAGTACTCATGACATTTTATTGTCACCTTCAATAATTTTGATTACAATATCTTACAGACATAAAATTAATGAGCACAAACCATTAATACTAATTTTATTATTATTGATTATAATATTACTAAAAATAGTCAAAATTAGTACTGATGCAAATAATAGAAATATTAAAATCACACATTTTATTTATAATGAATCAAGTATTTGACATTTTAATTATTAAAAATATGAGAACTATACATCTCTTCATTAGTCACTTGTCGTCTGAAAAGTAAATTTGGTTTGCTCATAATAACAAGAAATCCTTCTAAATATTTCTTTCTATTTAGGGAATTCATATATTATGTTGACAATAAAATGTTATCACCAAACTATGTTGAATCTTGATGTAGTCCTCTATTACTCCATAATGTATCTGCATTTGTTAAAAAAAATTATTCCCAGTAAAATTTGCCTATAACATTATACTTTTGAAGCCGCCGTGGAGCCCTAGTTTTTTTAACTGAGTGTTCTTTGAATAGCTCAGTAAAATAATATAGTGAAACACTCGATGTAATGTCCACAATCACCATTATACATCACTACTAGAAAACAAAATTTTATCGACGGATTTCGTCATTACCGACGGATTCTGGTCCGTCGGCAAAATGCTCGTCGCTAATTTTTACCGACGGATTTTCAAAATCCGTCGGTAAATTAGCGACGGAATTCCCGACGGATTGGAATCCGTCGGTAATTCCCGAAAGATTGGAATCCGTCGGCGGATTTCTATCCGTCGGTAATTACCGACGGATTGGATTCCGTCGGTAATTACCGACAAATTAGAAATCCGTCGGTAATTTTGGAGTTTTTTTTATTAAATAAATAATAGTAGTATAATTATTTATTAGATTTTTAATATTATTGTGACTGTTGTAAATTGTATAAAAATTAATTATAATTTAAATAGAAATTATAATCGTATTAAAAAAATATAAATAAATATATTTGAAACATAAAATAACATGACAATAAAATAATAATATAAAAATAAACGTACAATTTATCAATTATTTCAAAAATATGTTACATAAACAGT
>CATIWO010341036.1:0-18975 GCA_949673435.1 Macaranga tanarius | reverse complement strand
ATAATAATAATAATAATAATAATAATAATAATAATAATAATAATAATAATAATAATAATAATAACAACAACAATATAATAATATGTGGACATAATTAAATACATCCAAATATCATCACAAATATCCACTTTGGTCCTTAATAACTTACACTTCTTCCCAACTAGTCCCTCAACTTATAATTGCTACTATCAATCCCTTACACTCTAGTCCCTTTCTACCATTCCAACACAATCTTAAACTTAATTAAACCCCACCATCTAGCATGCATAAAATATATTACATACTTCATACTTACGTATGTTTTAAGGCGGGTGTTACAGTACCTCCTTGAGAACCCATATTAATAAATTTACATCCATCATGATTGACTTAGAAAATTTTGAAATCAAGTATGAAAAAGAAGATTTGGCTCTTATATTGCTCCGTTCTCTTCCTGCCTCGTATAAGAATTTTAGAGACTTTAATTTATACCAAGGAAAAGTTGAAGGTGGAGAATGTTAAATCAGCTTTGTTTTCAAAGGAGCTTATGGATAAGGAGCTTGTTCAAGACACTAGAGCAACTGTAGATACTCTAGTGGTGAGAAATTCGGGTAGCAGTTTGGGTACTAAAAATAAAACCTATCATTATTGCAAGAAAATTGGGCATTTGAAGGCTGATTGTTAGAAATTGAAGAAAAAAGATCAGCATGGTGAATCTGCAGAAGCCAACTTGGTTGATGAGTTTGAAGATAATGTCCTTATTGTGACTGAAAATTTAACCAATTTTGGACAAGGGTAGATATTTGATTCTCGTTGTGATTATCATATTTGTTTCAATAGAGATTGATTTACCACCTATGAACCGGTTAATGGTGGTTTTGTGTTAATGGGCAACAACCATCCTTGCAATATTGTTGGTGTTGGTTCAGTTAGAATTAAAATACATGATGGTATAGTGAGGACTTTGGTTGATGTTAGACATGTTCCGAACATTTCTAAAAATCTCATCTCGTTGTCCACATTAGAAATTGGGTGGTTATAGTTTTATTGGCGGAAATGGAATTTTGGATATTGTTATGGATATCGTTGTGGTGATGCGAGCTAGACGCATTGGTAGATTATATGAGTTGCCAGGATCTACCATAACAGATATTGCTACATTATCATCTCATTTTTCTATACTTTTGGTGGAGTCAATTTTGGTGATTTATTGATTAAGGCATTTTGGAGGAGCAAATTCAAGTGGCTATTGGACTTGTTTTGGTGTTCTCATATTTAAGACATTTGTGGAGAAGGTGGAGCAAATTTGATACAAGAAAATTCAAGTCAATGTGGAGATTTGTTAATATGTGACTTGAATTTAGCGTATGACATCATTATTTTGAGCTTTTGGACGTTGTTGTGCCTTATTTTCATGTTGGAGGCAGACATGGTTTGAGACATGGTTTGAGACACGGTCGTGTCTTAAAGTGTGTTTGAGACTGTCATTATGTCCAGAGGGGAACACGGGCAGGAACACAGCATGACACAAGTCATGTTGTAACCTATATTTTTGTCCAGAATGGTGCACGGGTTTCAACATGACCGTGTTGGAAGGCGTCCAATGCATAGGATTGATGTTTTGGCATATACTTGGTGGCTAAGTCAAGAAAATCCTTTCCCAATAGGATTTGACTCTTATTTAGAATTAAATTATTATCACTTATTTTGAAGAGATTCATATATTAAAGAGAATCATTGATTAAGTTAGATTTTGAAATTTATATCCTGTATAAATAAGGCTACATGTATATGTGTTAAAAGAGTGTTAAGATGTAGAGACACCGTGAATGCCTTGTGTTCCGCACATGTGCCAAGTAAAGAGCTTGATTAGATATAATTGGAGCTAAGGATTGAGTGTTTAACTCCACAGTATTTTCTTATATTTTTAGTTGATTAGTAAATTTGTTGCTCTTTCGTCCGTGGACATAAATTTACGCCGAACCACGTTAATTTTTATGTATTTTATATTTTTTCTATTTTTATTATTATGTTTATTTATTATCTCAAATAATTTCTGATCAACTCACACTTCGCAAATCCGAATTTCCTAACATATTTATATATTCTCCTAGCACAAATGCTATCTTGAACCCACGAACACATCACGCAATTCATCAATCAATCACACACACACACATAATTTACTTTTGTTCAATTTAATGTATAAGCTAAAGAAAAAAAAAAAAAAAAAAAGAAACATAGATATGCAAATATCAATATGATAGATATAAAAACTATAGTATATATATCTCCATATCTATACTCAAAAAAGAAAAGTATATAACCACATTCATACATATGTTTTTTTCTCTTTTTTCGTTTACATGTAAAGCTACATATACACAAATTAAACAACAATTAATATTCCATGATTAATTTATATGTATCCTCCCCCACTTAATTAAAATTAATTATGGTTAATTAGAGCAAATTAAGCCTGTCCTCTTAATTCATCTTCACTAACAAAAGTGCCATGAAATCCATAAGGCACTCTAGTGGGCAACCTTACAGAAGCTACTTGCTCCATACTTGACGCATTCACTATCACCAACTCAGACCTTTCCTTTATCTCATCTCTAACAAAACCCATCATGTACCCTTCTCCTTCATCATCACCATTAACGTTGCTCTTATCTAAATCTTCTTCTTCTCCATTATTTTTTGCCACAAAAAATGGCTCCCCACCATACCTTCCTTCTCCATACATAAATTTTGTCACCTCCCTTGTCTCCAAATCAACCTTGGCTACACCACTGCACCTTGGCCATGGCTCAGCTATTGCCATGTACACATGCCGGGTTTTCTGACCCAGGAGTTTCCGGTTTACTTGACCCGCTTCTAAATTCATCCCCGTCACTATTGCCTTCCGGGTTGACTTCCCTGTCCTCATGTTTAACCGAATTTCTGATAATTCACTCTGAATTGGTGTTTCTGTTTCATTGAAGATCGAATCGGGTGGGTTCATACACGACCCGATAACAACAATAATTTTATCACCATTGTTAGAAATCTCCTCCCATGAATTCCACAGATGGAAGCAGAAGCAATTTGGCACGTCTATCCATTGAATTCTTGACTCATCTACGTCATTTTTGGATAAAATTCCAAACTTTGAAGTCTTCCTTTTATCATATATTACGGGTGAGCCGCCCCGAATCATCTCGGATAACTTGAAAACCACTTGATGATCCGGAATTATAACATAATTTCTAGTAACCGCGAAGTCATGGATCATTGTGGGCTGATCCAAGGCGATATTCAAGTCACGTGACTTCTTGCCGTACTTGTCAAACTTGAAGTACTTCAAGTACGGTTTCTTTATTACGTTGTAACTCAATGCATGAAGCTCACCGGTCAATGGGTCCACCTTAGGGTGTGCAATCATTGGACAATCAAGTTGATCATCGAAACTGAACCGTCTGATGGTTTCAAGATCACCATCACCCTCGATCCTCACATGATACGGTAGATCATCTTCCGACATGGCTAATAATCGACCGTTAAAATAAACCAACCCAGCATTAGCCACGCCTGTGCCACGTGACCCATCAACCAAACCGAGACCAGCTCGAGCCATGAACAGCATAAGCCGAGCCAAGCCTGAGTGTCCATGCAGCTCACCTATTGGCTTAGGGAAAACTGGCCTACCCAATGCAACTTCTTGCTCGAGCCGGCTGGTGCGAGTGTATCTGCAGCTATAACTGGCTCGGTTTCCATATCCAAAAGTGACCGCATGAATCATACCATCACCATCAAATAAGTGATGTCCACCTGTGGGTGCATACACAGGATTAGCACCGTTTCTCAGATAAACTCCACGTAAGCTGTCCGGAATATGGCCCACAACTTGCAGACCATGACGAACAGGACATTCATCAACCGGCGCGAAATTACCTGAAATTTGAACGGTCGGGTCAACGGTTTTTGGTAGGACATGGTTTGTTTCTAACGGCAAAAGTAGTGAAGATTCTATTTTGTCTAAACCTAAAGCAGCAAGCTTTTGAAGTGGGTTTAAAGCATTGAGCTTTTTAGTTGATGAAGTACTGAAGGACATGGGTTCGGGTTCAGGTCCAGGTAATGGTGGCGGCGGCGATGGCGATGGAAGTGGCAGCTTTTTGGGGTGAAATTTTTTCTTTGAAGGGTTGACGATGATTTTGCAAGTGATGTTGGTGTAATTTTGATGAGTTTTGTTGGGGTTTGAGATTAGAGAGGAAGAGATGGTGGAGAAGGGGAGAGAGGCTTGCATGGTTAACTAGAGATTGAAGTTGAGGGGTAGTTAAGCTGATCGATACAAAAGAAAGAGATGGTTTATATAAGAGTTAAAAAGCGTTTGTGGGTGCAGTGAGGAGCTGCACTAATGAAGCTGGCTATGAAAGGTAGAGACACGTGGAGATTAGGTTGAAGAAGCAATGATCCTATTTTTCTTTACTTGTTTTTATTCAACTTATTAATTAATTAATTACCAATAGTTCTTGAAATTAATCGAATATATATACATATATATATATATATAGTGATACAAGAATTTGATTTGTTTTTACTTCTGTTTTGGCTGCTAGCTCTTCATTATGCATGGTTACTAAATATACACATGATTTTTAGGAACAATGTTGTAGCTAGTTTTTGAAATCCCATGACAAAACCTCACACAAATTCTTGAATTTTGTGGATTGTCTTCATCGACTTTATTATAAATTTGAAAGAAATTAATTTAAAATGAGATATAAAATAAGTAAAATATAAAATTTGTAAATAAGAGAATGAATCTTAGTATTATATTAAAATAATTAAAATTGTGCATTCCATTGATTAAATTTTCTATTCTTTTATTAATTTAGTTTATTGCCCACATAGAATTTCTAACGGAATTATTCACAAAAAGAGCCCCTTGAATATATTGGCTTATAGATGACCGGAAGGAAATTGCTGACCTAAGATTGAATGATTTTCTCTTGGTTTTGTGATGTATATATATATGTGCGTTCGCAAAAGGGTGTTAATAATAATAATAATTATTAATTATTATATACACACCTAAAATTAATATTATTTGCAGGAATAGAAGCATGATAATGTATAAACCTACATATATATATGTATACATTCGAACAAATATCAATGCAATTTTGCATCAATTTACTTCAAACACATGAAAAATTTTATTTCTTTCAAATATAAATTTTTATTAAAGTTATAAAAGCAACACAAATTTTATAAAAGTTATTTATACAAAACAAATATCTAGAAATGGTACCAATATATTCTTCAATAAAAATCATCATTTTACCAATCCAAAAAAAAAAAAGTCACTAGGGCACTAATCACTGCCCTACACATAAGAATGGCACATAAGAATGGTACCATTTTATTTCTCCATTATCATAAAAAAGCACACATGCACCATCAAAAAGCTTTGCTGAAAATATCTCTATCTCCATATAATCCCTACAGTTCACACGTGTGTATCCATAAAAAAATCTTTCATTTTATGGAAAATGAACTGTCAATTGTATATGATTTCTTGTAAACTAGCTAGCTTCAACTAGCTATATATATTGTAAATTATAAGCTCATCAATATAATTGATGAAAAAATAAAGTTTTATACATATATTAACAAAAATAACGTTAATTTGATAAAAAGAGGAAGGATGAGGACTAAATTTCACATCTTATGAAGGTATTAAAATACTAAATTACTAATTAATATCACCACGTCGAAATATATGCATATTTCCTTGTCTTTTTTGAGAAGATGTATAGGTGTACGTATAAAATGTATTACATGTAGATTGATTGTAAATTTTGTTTGGGGTATGATAAAAAAATCGAGGGCTTGCAAACGTAGTTTTTAGGTCCGAGCTCCGCCCCACCTGGAGGAGAGTTGAAAGGTGGAAGGTGTTGGAGTTGGATTGCAGGTGAAAACCACGTGCAAAGGCCTATATTACACAAATTGACAAGCATGTGGACCCTTACTTGACAACCCAATTTCCAAGTTCTTGTCATTATTGGCACCACATTTGCAACGGGAAACTAACCACACAAATAAATTAATAAAATAATTATATACAAATAACTTAATTATTAATCCTTCCGTTCACTTTTATCTGTCATTTTGGACAAAATCACACCCATTAAGATAATCATTGGAAAAATTTTAATTTTTTTATCACTCTTATAATTTTACACGCCCATTAAGATAATTATTAGAAAATTTTTAATTTTTTTATCACTCTTATAATTTTATTACCAAAAGGACAGATAAAAATGAACGGAGGGAGTAATTATTACCAAATTTTTATCACTCTTAAAATTTTATTTAAAATAAAAAAATTTATAAATACTGAATATTGATAGTCTAAATTAAAAAATAGTTATATACATATTATATATAAATGGGTAAATAAATAATTAGACATTTATATTAAAAAGAAATAAAATAAATTTTATTATTAAAATAAAGTAGTAAAATAATATATATAAAATCGGCTGAATACATTTTATGTTCTTTCTAAACTTGGTAATTTTTATTAATCTACTCTCCTAACTTACAAACTAATTAACCATTTAAATATCTTACTTACTAAAATTAAAATTTATTAATATTTTTAACATTATTTAAGATATTTAAATAATAATTTTATAACTTAAAATGAAACTATTTAGATATATTAATTATATAAAAATATTTATAAATTATATTTTTAGTAAGTTAAGATATTAAAATAGTTATTCTGTAAATTAAGTAACAAACTGGAAAAATGTATCAACTTCAAGCATCCACATAGATGTATTAGACCTAAAATGATATTAAAAAGTTTTTGGAATGATTAAAATGAAAATTATAAAAAATGCAAGAAATAGTAGAATTTCTTGATTTAGGAACATTACTATCATTCTGAGTTTTTTTTTTTTCCTGTCGTTGATTAAAAAAAAATCTCAACCCACGCTAATATATTTTAATTTAGCAGTAATTAAATGATAAAAGAAATTGAACAATAAACCAAACTAATCCTACTATAACTATCTAATTATATATCAAATGTCGCGTATATAATTCTACGCAATCTAATTTCTAATGGTAGTAAAATCTAAATTTAAAACTTACAAAAAAAAAAAAAAAAAAAGGACAAACATACAAATTAAGCATGAATTTCAGTTAATTTATTTATCGTTAAATCAAAATCTTATTATATTTTTTACATATTCACTTAATGGTTGGCTTTGACATATGTGTTGACACATAGTTTAATCTAATCCAAAAAAAGAGAAGTTCGGTGTTGAAAACCCAAGAAAATGGATTTAACAGTGTAATGTTTGAAGCCCAGCCCATTCAAATATTCTATCAACCTAATCCTAATTTAATAGGTATATGTAATATGTGCACCTTATCAGATAAAAAAATTAATTAAAAATATTGGTTGTAAGAATAATTTAAAGGAAGTTGAATCAAAGTGAAACACTGATAGATGAGATAATATCTATTTTTATAAAAAGTCAGGAATAGTTGAGAAAAAGGAGATCTGGAGAAAAAAAATCAAGTAAAAAAGGGACGCAGAGAGAAAAAAAATCTCATGACAAAGAATCAGAAAAAAAAAAAAAAAAAAAAACACATATCCAAAGATAAAAACTTAGCCTAACACTGTGGGACTCACCATTACAGTATACTAAAGGAGCTTTTGAGGACAAACTACTCTAAACAGTAATCTTTCATTTTTTTTAGTTTATTATTCTGTTGAATTTTTATTGTCATTAATTATTTTTTGTACATTTATTTACTTATTTAATTCTTGTTATTTTAGGCAACAGTGCCGAAGCACTGTTACTTTTTTTTTTTTTTTTGAATTTAGGCACGGTTGCTCACAAAATTATTATATTTTTTCTTTCTTTGGAGTACTGTTGTCGCCTTTTTTATTAACTTTTTTATTTTATTTTATTTGGTATTTTGATTTTTTGATTTATTTGATTCATTTTATTCTTTTAGTTGTTATTTTTATTTTTGGCTCGTTTACTCTTTTGTGCAATATTTTTATTTATATCTATTTTTATTTAATTGTTAATTAATAATGATTAGATTAACTAGGGATTTATGAATTAATTATTTATTTTATAGTTAATTTAATTGGATTATTTGATATTGTAAAGTGTTTTTGTTAATTTTAGATTTAATTTTTATTTTTATAATATGCGTCTAGCTAGAATTTAATTCTTGATTGTTTGTTTTATTTTGCTCTAACTTTGTTATATTTTTGTAGGTTATTTGCTTTTAGAAAAGTTTGACTCATAATCTGTGTTGCAGGCTTATAGGCTTGGGTAGCCCACGGGTTACTGAGTTGAATCATAGCTTTAGATTATTTAATTTGTTATTTTTATTTATTTAATTTGCATGTAAAAATGGGTTGTAACTCTTTTCTCCTCCCTCTTGCTTTGCATGTTTTTAATTATGTTGTTATGGTTATTTATATTGAATGGTGTGGATGGATGTATTTTTGAATGTGATGTATATGATAATTGTGATGGACCAGATCCAAATTGCATGTAAATTGATTAATTAATAACTTGGGCTAAAATATAAAATTTGAAAGTTGACTGAAGCCCATTTGTATGTAATTAAAGGGATAATTAAGTAATTAAAAATAATAAAATATAAAACATAAACGGAGGCCGATCGCAATGTCAAGTGGGCCATTCAAAAGTCCATACCCAGTTTCCGGACCTAGTCTCTAAGGACGGTTGTTGGGCTCCCTCTGTAGGATCCAGTTACTGTAAAAGTATTCCCGGATTTCACCCGGGTGGTGACTCCATTCTCCAACATAAGCCTATCAAGGCCCAAAGTTGTATTCCTAGTGGGCTCTGAGCTCGCACAGTGTCGTGGTCGCCAAATACTTGGGCGCGCGCTGAACCCCGCCGCCTACAGTGGCAACTCCACTGGGGATAGAGAAACTGATTCCAAGTGTTTTCTGTTTTATTATTTTTAACTATTTAATTATTCCTTATGCATTTGCATTCACTACATCATTTTTACATATTGTGCATACAGTCCCGAATAACCCGACAATAGTTGTTACTTTGCTATATGTGTTTCATTCAAGGGTCAATTACGATCACCCCCTGAGGTTTGTACCATCACACTAGTTCGTCCCTGTATTTTCATAAGTCAACTATTTTCTCCCTCAGGTTTCATTCCGTAAACTAGTGCCCCCTTCAGTCAAATAATTTTGAAATATTTTATTAAATTTTAGAATATTCTATTAATTTTTAGAATATTATGTCAATATTTTGGAATATTTCGTTAAGAATATTCTAAAAATTAATGAAATATTCTAAACTTTAATGACAGAAGGGGGTCCTAGTTTACGGAATGAAACCTGAGGGAGGAAATAGTTGACTTATAAAAATACAGGGACAGACTAGTATGATAGTACAAACCTCAGGGGGGCGATCGTAAATTACCCTTCATTCAAACCTGGTGATGGGGTATACAGCTATTGTCACTCACAGTGGAGTATAATTGAGTATGTTGTTCAAATCCTTAAGTGGGAAGATGGAAAGAGAGTATATAAAAGACTGTGGGAGCCTTTAAGATTACCCGAGACTCAGCTCATGTAGTGCCCTAGCATCTACCCTCAAGGTTTCCTTAAATGCATGTGTTTTATTGCCATATAGTAGTCTCCTTCATAAAATTCAAGCCCAATAATGATGAATAATGCCAGATTGGGCCTTGTCCTTCTACTATGGCCTACTATGTTGGACTTTCATTTTATGGGAGAGATATGCTACTTGTTTATTCTGTCTTGAGAGCTTATGTATGTACGTCAATTTTGTTATCCCCCAATGATAATCAAAACCCAGACCAAAAATTCTAAGTTAAGAGACTCACATTGATCACATATGTAGGAGGAATAAGGTTGGAAGGCATCGTTATTGAGACCTATGTGTGTTTGCTAATTGTGTTTATTTTGTAAACTCTTTAAAAAATATGAAAAAATTTCATTTGCATTTCATGCATATATATCACTCATTTTTATTTTTAAATTCATCTTTTTACAATCGAAAGTCTCTTCTGTTTGGAAGCAAGTCAAGGGTAATTTGATCCACTAGTGTCAAGAATCTAACTAGTCAATTGAGATCACACTGTAAGGGAAACAGAATATCAGGACCCTCCAATTTTGATCTAGAATCCCTTAAACAAGAAATTCTGAAGGAATTCAGGGATGAGGTATGACAAATGTACAGAGAGGTGTTTACTGAAATGTTCAAAAATATGCCCATGGATGAAGAAGACTCTGAAACCAAAACCATAGTCGGTGAACCACTCAAAGAAAAACTGAAAGTAGTAGAAAATTCAGCTAAAACCAAATGGAAAAAAGATATGAAAAAGTAGATGGATCAATTGAAAACTATGATGAAGAAGTGTGGGCTCCAACATGATTTTACCGATATAGATCTGGAAGAAGATGAGCCACTGCCTCTGAAATAAAAATTTCCAAACCTCAAGAAGTATGATGGGATAGATGATCCTCACCTTCATCTTCGACAGTATATCACTTTTATGAAGCCCACTGGACTGACCAAAGCATAAATCATTAAAAAAATTTTGTTGTCATTAACGGGAGCTGTTAATCAGTGGTACTGCACTTTGGATTCACATGTTCAACAGAGCTAGAAGGAGATTTGTTCAGCCTTTGTCAAATAATATGAGTTGAATTCTCAATTTGAAGTCTCCCTTAAAGAATTACAGAATATAATGCAGGAGCCTAATGAATCCTTCATAAGCTTCCTGACCAGATGGAGAGGAAAGTTGGATCTGATAAGGCATAAACCTGCAGAATCATATCAACTGCTTACAGCTGCAAAAGCTTGCATTCCACTTATTGTTGATAAGTTGAAGAACATGGACATCAGGAACTTTGAGAAATTGTACCACTTTGGTGTACAAATTGAGGGTGCCATGAAGTTGGACATTCATGAATAGTTGTAGTTATCTCCTATGGCTGTAATAAATTAAAATAATATTTTCTGTAACTTTTTCATTTGTGTGCTAATAAATATTAGATTACTTGATTTACATGATTATGAATTTGTTATAATTGTACACACTATGTTATACTTGAATGAGAGAGAGACAGAAGACTAAAAAAAAGAAGAGAAAAAAATTCCATCGAATAAAACGGCTAATTGTCAGGATCGACTTTCAATTTTTCTTTGGGCATCAAACCTTTTGCTTCTCCTTTACATTGACCCTCTTCAAAATAAAAAATGAAAAGAGAAATGAGGGAAAAGAAAAAAAAAAAGAAAAAAGAAAAGAAAATGAAAAATAAAAGGAAAACCATGAAAAAGAAGAGAAAAAAATGAAAGAAAGGGAAAAGGAAAAAGAAAAGAAGAGAAAGAAAAGTTGTAAAAAGGAATAAGGAAGAAAAATCTTGAATGCCACCCATCTTTGAGAAAGTCGATCCCTGTGCAACCATTGAAAATTCCACATCTTCGCCTAAACCAAAATTCCCTTCTATTACCCATCTTCACCAATCTTTTAAAATTCTTGTGAGCTAAAAAATAGTTGACCAGAAAACCTATAAGAGGCTGGTCAATAACAAGCATAATATAGCGTGCATTATTGTAACGAATGTGTAATCATATAAAATGAGCATGATTGACATTATATTAGCACATGAAGTGTCAGACATGGATCATCAACAAATTTAAGGAATCATTAGCTAAAGTGACAACACAAATATAAAACAATCAGTCATATGAGTATCAAGTCGGCAATGAAAAATGAGCACATCATAGCAGCATGAACGTTAAACAGTCAGGTAGACCGACAAGGGTTAATCATTAGCATGATTTTGCAACCACCCAGCTAGATTGAAAACTTTTAAAAAGAGAGCAATCTAATTAAAAGAGAGAAAATAAAAAAATAAAAAGACCCAATTAGGTTCAAAAACCCTCAGAAAGAGGGCGGCCTAAGCAAAAGAGGGAATATAAAAATAAAATTGGTTGTAATTTTAAGCTGGGGGCAATTATGGGAACTTCAGAAGTGGCAGACTATCTCACTGAGGGCAAATAAAGTAACTCTTCCACATCAAGTGCGATCACAGCAGTGCTGCAATATAAAAATATGTCAAAACACCACTAAGCATAAGAGCAACAGCTGTATCATCATTCCGGTTTAACCATTGAGGGTCTCAATTTTTATTTCCAATAATACTAGTCTCAATGGCAGTCTATGATAGACTCAATTTGTAAATTTGAATTTTACGATAAGAAGAGAAAATCAATTTCTTAAAATAAGCTCTAAATGGAAGAGGCATTTGATTAATCGCTTATTTTACAAAACTTACTTTTGAATCTCATGCATACATGCAGTTATGTTTGTTAAAATTATCTTCATAAGTGTTTTAGAATTACAATCATACATGTATCAGTTCAATTATTTGAAAAATGACATTTCACCTGACGCCTGAAGTGGCTATATGGCTCTTTTTATCCGTTTTTACCACACGTCCGAAGTGGCTATATGGCTCATTTTCTTCTGCTTTTCATCTGACACCTAAAGTGGCTATATGGCTCTTTTTCTCTATTTTTGCCTGACGCCTGAAGTGCTTATACGGCTCATTTCATATGTTTTCACCTGATGCCCGAAGTGGTTATACGGCTCGTTTTACTTATTCTCACCTGACGTCCAAAGTGGCTATATGGCTTAACTCACTTATTTCATTCATTTTTGTATGACAATAGTGGTGGTGATAAGGAGTTTTCCTTTTCTCAAAACCTCTTGATTTTTGATACTAAGGTTAGACGACGGCACAATCGAAGCCTCTTGGTTTTTGACACCAATATTGGACGGCGGCACAATTGAAGCCTCTTAATTTTTGATACCAAGGTTGGACGGTGACCCCAAATTGAAGCCCCTTAATTTTTGATACCAAGGTTGGACGGTGACCTCAAATTGAAGCCTCTTAGTTTTTGACACCAAGGTTGAACGATGACCCCGAATTGAAGCCTCTTAGTTTTTGACACTAAGGTTGGACGGCGATCCCGAATTGAAGCCTCTTGATTTTTGACACCAAGGTTGGATGGTGACCTCAAATCGAAGCCTCTTAGTTTTTGACACCAATATTGGACGGCAACCCCAAGTTAAAGCCTCTTGGTTTATGACACTAAGGTTGGACGGCGACCCCAAATTGAAGCCTCTGGGTTTCTGATACGAAAGTTGGACGGTGATAAAATTACACCTCTCGGGTTGCGCCCCGGGGATGACAGACGGAAACCCTTGCAGTAAGTCTCTAACCTCTTGATTTTGAACATCAAGGTTGACAGCACGAGAATTCATTTCTGATTTGAAACCTCTTGATTTTTACATCAAGGCTAACGAAACAAAAATCAAAATCTTTTATCTGTTTTCAAACATCTCACTCTGAAGATCGAAATCTTTTTTCGTTACTTGCATTTACGCTTTTTCATGAATCATTATAATACTTGCGGTGTGCTTTTTCAAAAATCTCATGCATTTTGATTTATGAAAAAGCAGGGGGGGCAAACTGTTGACATATAGTTTAGCCCAACCCAAAAAAAGGGAAGCCCAGTTATGAAAGCCCAAGAAAATGGGTTCAACAGTGTAAGGTTTGAAGCCTAAACCACTCAAATGGCCTATCTCAACTTAATCATAATTTAATATATATATGTAATAAATGCACCTTATCAGATAAAAAAATTTAATTAAAAATATTGGTGATAAGGATAAATTAAAGGGAGTTGAATCAGAGTGAAACACTGATAGATGAGATAATATCTATTTTTATAAAAAGCTAGGAATAGTTGAGAAAAAGGGGGATCCTGGAGAAAAAAAATCAGGGAAAAAAGGGACGCAGAGAGAAAAAAATCTCATGGCAAAGAATCAAAAAAAAAAGAACACAAATCCAAAGAGAAAGACTTAGCCTTACACTGTGGGAATCACCATTACAGTATACTAAATGAGCTTCTGATGGCAAACTACTTTAAACAGTAATCTTTCATTTTTTTTATTTTTTTATTTTGTTGTATTTTTGTTGTCATTAATTATTTTTTGTACATTTATTTACTTGTTTAATTCTTGTTATTTTATTTGAATTTTTTAATTATTGGCAACAGTGCCTCGGCACTGTTGCCTCAAATTGTTTTCCAGGCAACAGTGGCCGAGCACTGTTGCTCTTTTTTTAAAAAAAAATTGGGCCCGGTTGCTCGCAAAATTATTATTTTTTTATTTTTTTGGAGCACTGTTGCCGCCTTTTTCATTAACTTTTTTATTTTATTTTATTTTATTTGGTATTCTGATTTTTTTTTATTTATTTGATTCATTTTATTGTTTTAGTTGTTATTTTTATTTTTGGCTCGTTTACTTTTTGCGTAATATTTTTATTTATATCTGTTTTTATTTAATTGTTAATTAATAGTGATTAAATTAACTAGGAATTTATGAATTAATTATTTATTTTATAGTTAATTTAATTAGGTTATTTGATATTGTAAAGTGTTTTTGTTAATTTTAAATTTTATTTTATTTTTATAATATGCGCCTAGCTAGAATTTAATTCTTGATTGTTTGTTTTATTTTGCTCTAACTTTGTTATATTTTTGTAGGTTATTTGCTTTTAGGAAAGTTTGACTCATAATTTGTGTTGCAGGCTTATAGACTTGGGTAGCCCACGGGCTACTGAGTTGAATCAAAATTTTAGATTATTTAATTTATTGTTTTTATTTATTTAATTTGCATGTAAATATGGTTGTAACTCTTTTCTCCTTCCTCTTTGTTTGCATGTTTTTAATTATATTGTTATGGTTATTTATATTAAATGGTGTGGATGGATGTATTTTTGAATGTAATGTATGTGATAATTGTGATGGACCAGACCCAAATTACATGTAAATTGATTAATTAATAACTTGGGCTAAAATATAAAATTTGGAAGTTGACTGAGACCCATTTGTATGTAATTAAAAGGATAACTAAGTAATTAAAAATAATAAAACACAAAACACAAACGGAGACCGACCATTCAAAAGCCCATACCCAGTTTCCGGACCCAATCTTTGAGGACGGTTGCTGGGCTCCTTCCATGGAATCCAGTTGCCGTAAAAGTATTCCCGAATTTCACCCAGGTGATGACTCCATTCTCCAACCTAAGCCTATTAAAGCCTAAAATTATATTTCTAGTGGGTTCTAAGCCCGTACAGTACCATGATCGTCAAACACTTGGACGCGTGCTAAACCCCGCCGCCTACACTATGTAATGATATATATAAATATCATTTGAAAATTTACTAATGGCTTTGATCGATATTATTTTTTAGAATGATATTATTTAAACTTTAATTTTTTTCCTTAATTTTTAATATGTCATTAGAAAATTATTACACTCCATATAATAATGAACTTTTTATTAATAAATTTTTATTAAAATTTTTATATTTATTCTGAATATATTACATTAATATTATAAAAATTTCCAAATCCTACTTCTAAATCCCATCCTTATCAATGTCTAAAAAAATAATAATAATCTTCCAATAATGATAATAATAATACCTATAAAATGATTTTTTTAAAAAAAGTGTATACCAATCACCTGCAGACGGGTAGTATTATTATTTGCTGACTTCCTATTGATACACGTGCAGAAAATACTACTAGGAGGACAAGTGTCTAAATGGGGCACTGCATTAGAAATCCACGTGGACAGCACTTTTTTTTATTTTTTTTTGAACATACGTGGACAGCAATTTGCACGGAGGAAATTATATTATATTTTGATTTATTTATGGTGCTATTTCTTCACTGTTTTATTTTTTTTATTTTTTATTTTTTTTTTTTGTCTCATTCACAAATTCAAGATCAAGAATTCGTGTTATATGATATTTACATGAGGATTTTTTTTTTATTTGAAACTGAAAAATTATTTTTAGTTATGCGAAAATCTTAAATAAATAAATAATAATTTAGGTAAAATAATTAACTCACTTGTTTGATTTCATAATTATTTTGTAGTTATTTTGTAGTTGATTGTAAATATGTATTTAATATAAATAAATTTTATAAAAAAATTTGAAACTTATTTATATATACAAGTGTAATGTATTTTATTTAAATAAAAATTTTATTAAAATTATTTGTAATTTTAATTTTTAAAATTTTTCAAATGTCAACAATTAACTCAAATTTTAACAAAATACTTAAAATCTTAAATAAATTTTATGATTTTAAATTTATAATTTTCATAAAAATAAAATGTCTTTTTCTATCATATAATATTAATTTTAAAAAATATTTTCGGTCAAGCAATATATTATTAAAATTTTAAATATAAATCAAATACAATATAGTAACATATATAATTTATTCTTTATAAATTTTATAAAGTACTCATTTCAAACCAAATATATTAGATCAATAAAAATTCATTTAGATTATAATATTTTTTAAAGAAATTGACCTTAACAGTATGTAAATAATTCTAGCTAATCTAAGTTTAATCTACATGTGGCATTTACGATAAAGCTGAAAGTAAAATTTTATTCTTCTTAACAATTAATGTAAGGCCTCCAAATTTATTTTTTAATTGTTTAATTATATCATTTTTTTAAAAAATAAATTATATATTTTTTAATATATATCAGTATTTATAATTATAGGTAAAATATTATTGTTTGTTAACTTTAACCCAAAAATTTCAGATTTATAATTTTTTTTTTCTTTCTTAACAATATTTTTTTTTAATTTTCATTTTTACAGTATCTTTTTAAGAAAGAGCTACAGAGAGAATAAATTATCCCGTGTTTCACCACCTGAACCTCTTCCCCTCCAATTAATTCCCATATTCACAAATCATTAAATATTAAACAAATCCACGACGGAAACAACAAATTCACAGCTGCAGTGACAACAACAAAATCGTCGGCTTGGAAGGAAAATGAAAGTGCAGAAAGAGAAGGAGGTAGCGACTAGGGTGAGCATCGGTCGGTTTCAGTTGGTTCGGTCAAAAAACTACCAAAACCGATCAAACCTGATCCTAGAAGAATTCTGACCGAAACCTAATCGAACTAGAGGAAAATCGAATTTAATCGAACCGATTCGGTTTAATTTGATCGGTTAATCGATTTTATTTTTAAATAAAATTTTTATTTATTATTTATTATTTATTATTTTATAATTTATAATTTGTTAAGCTTATTCTTTAATTATAAAGTTCGATTAGTTCGGTTCGATTAGTCGGTTTTCAGTTTTTTTTGCTCACCCCTAATAGCGACTATAAGGTTATGCTGTGAAGAGGTGAAGAAGTTCAGTTAAACTTAATCGCAAGATTATTGTGGAGAGGCTATGGAGTTGTTGCCAATACAAATTTCAAACTTCGTAGGAAATGTGTGTGTGTGTTTTTTTTTCTTTTATTAATATACGTCTATGTGAAAATGATTAATTTTGGTAGGTAATATCCTTTCACAGATTCCTTTTAGCAGGTGCTCTCTGGTTACGCTTTACTTATAAAGCAGAGACAAATAGAGTTATTTAAATTTTGTTATTGTTCAGTTATTATTGAGCTATTGTTATTTTTTCTAGTTGGTATCCGTATTTTTTTCTTATTTTAAGTTGTTTTTTTAACTCTATTTTTAGTTGTTTATATTTTTTAAATAATACAAATTGATAAGTAAACTAAAATAATTTATAGCACATATAAAAAAATTAAAAAAAATATATCAATAATAATCAAACAACAACTAGAAAACGATAAGAAACTAATAATAACAACCTCACAATAACAATAACATAACAAGAACAACTAAATAATGAAAAAAAATCCAACAACAATAACAAGATAACAACAGGAAAAAAATAAAAAATATATGTAGTTGTCCTTGGTAATTATATTTGTAATTGTGTTTATGGTGGTTGTTGTCAGATTCTCATTTGTACATTAAAAAAAATAAATAAATAATCATATTTTTTAAAATTTTGTTATCAACATCATATTTTTGAAAAAAATCAACTGCATTTTTAATAATTTTCTTCATATTTTGATTATTTGTGATATCTTCCCGTAATTATATCATTTTTTTTGGTCGATAAAACAAACTAAAAAACATCAAACAGCCAAAACACTAGCATACAATGCATCCTGTCTAATTAAGTGTGAGAGCTGCTTATGAGTGTTACACATTATATCCCTTTCAGATGTCAAGCTAGTTGATCTCGCAATCCAATCTGCAACTCCATCGGCTTGTCTAATTATATCATTTTTGGAGCTTAAACACAATGCAAAAGACAATTGGGTCAACCAATTAGCTCACGGGCATTTTTGTGCAAGAAAGGCTGAAGATTATTAGCCCATGATATAGAAGCCTTTGGGCCATAGTTTGATTTAAAATAAATACTATTAGTTTAAACTTTGATGCCAAAATAATTTCTTATTTTATGAAGGAAAAATATTATTTAATCCACTATTTATGTACTAATTTTCTGTATCCACCAAATTTGACGTTATTTAATTTATTAATATTCATTTTAAAAAAGTGTATTATCTAATTATAAAAATATAATTTATCAATAATATAACATCAAATGATATGATAAAAACAAAATTGATACAGAAGTGTTGTATTAAATAATATAATTCTTTTAAAACCTTTTATTTTAGAAATTAGCTAGACTTAAATGCTTAGCCTAATATGGTTTTTGCATCTCTTTAGTTATCCAAAATGCTTTTTGGTTGTCCCTAAAAGTAGAGGTGTAAACGAGCCGAGCCGAGCCGAGCTTTGGCTAGCTTAAGCTTGATTCGTTTATAAACGAGCCGAGCTCATTAGGCCGCTAAGTGTTCGCGAGCTGTTCACGAGCTTAAACGAGCCTAAACAAGCTAAAAAAATTTCTAAAAATACAATATATAAATTTAAATTATTCATTAAAATAATTTAAAATAAATTATTTACT
>CATIWO010341032.1:0-15206 GCA_949673435.1 Macaranga tanarius | reverse complement strand
AAAGGCATCTCGAACTAATCCTGTAATGTCATCTTCTCCAATAGTTCTCATTTCCACATTAGCAAATGATTCATCTATATAATCTTATGGATTATGAGGACTTTGACTTGAAGATGACAAAAGAGATTCCCCATGATATACCCACACATTATTTTCCAGCAAAAAACCATTCCACATTAAATGAACTTGAACTTCTTTTGGATCAAGCAATACGCTATTGAAACATTTTCGACATGGACAATAGATTTCACCATTAACAGATGCCTTCTCTACAGCTGATTTAATAAAATAAGAGACTCTATCCACATAAGCTTTGCTAGAACTTGACTCTTTCATCCAATTTCTATCCATTATACCATAGATTATCTAGATGCAATAAAGATAAATTAGAGTTATTCTACTCATATGCCTCCTAAAAATAAATAATTATAAACTAGCAGATGAATAAAAAAACCCATTTAACAAAAATTGAGATCAGATCACAATAACTCATAAACAGGCAACATGGGTTTTTTTTTCAATATGCAAATGATTTATCAGCTGTAACCCATCACTACCAGTAACATCTGTTTCTTTTATCATTATGTCTAATTCTATTTTCCTTAATCTATCTATTAATATATTTCAGGTATTCATGACTGGATAGAAGAAGCCTAATTCAATGAAGAAGAGAAAATTTAGGCACTGCAGAATTTCCATCAAACAAGTAACATTTTACTCTCAAGCTTCATCCAATCAAAATAATGATTAATGCCATATGCATAAATTACCTTAACAAAAAAATCACTGACATTAAGTGCCATTGTTATTTACATGCTCCAAATTTATTATGTTATTATAACCCTTAAAATTCTAGTTCAAATACAAGTACAAACACCAAGAACAGATCAAGGACTTGGTTATTCCAATAACTAGATGCACAATAGGAATATAAAATTATAGCTCAAGAAGAATAGCAGATCAGACATTAATTATATACTTACATCACTTAAGGCAGGCTGAGGGACTTGCTTGCTTGTTTCAAAAGAATCGAGAATTGGCCTAACCACGGCTGGAAGGAAAAGACCTTATAACATTTCCAGAATATAAAATTAAACATGCATTTTCATTTGAATAACCTGAAACTATCACAGGCAGATAGTCTTTCAGTAGATAATCGTACATGAAATATTATAAAAAACAAGCGACAAACACACATACAATAAATGCATAGAAAAATTAGCATATTGTCCAGTTCATTATAAACATAAAAGCCATAACACAAATTGACAATGCCGGAACTATTAAAAGGCAAACACCAGTGATTGATTCTATGCATGATTTGTACAAGATGAGACTAAACAGTTATCTATCAATTTAAGAGTATAATTAGCTAATTAGGCTACGAATATTATTAATTTGAAAAAAAAATTAAAAACCCTAAAGCAGATAAATGAAATGCAACGGAAATGCAACTTTAAAACAGATAAATGAAATGCAACAATTATTCGTTGTTCAATTAGGTTTTTGATATTAAATCAAATGCTTAACCAATAATTAAAAAAACAAACCTGAAATGCCTCCTCTGCAACCACTCTACAATTAGGGTTTTGATATTAAATCTGAAAATAAAAGAGGGAAAAAGATTTACAAATACAATTGGATAAACAAACCTGAATAAACCTTCAAAATCAAAATCAAAATCTGAACATTACCTTCAAATATTCAAAAAAAAATGAGCTAAAAATTGGAAATGAAACTGAGAAGAGAAAATGAGACTAAGAGATTTAGAAAGGAAGGAATTAGAGAGAAGAGATGATGAAATGATGAGATTAGAGAGAAGATGAATGATTTGAGAGAAGATGAATGATTTGCAATAGGAAATTTTGAGGGTTTAAAGTGACTATGAGAGATCCATGAGAGACTTAGAGCAACGAAGAGATTTTTTTTTTTTTTTTGTAATAAAAAAAAGGTTAGCATTAGAAACTGAAGAGGAGAGCAGTGTTATTAAACTATATGTTTAATTTAGGGATGCTTTTTTTTATGACCCTAACTTATAAGTGAATATTAAATTTGGAAACATTTTTAAGTTGTGTCCCTAAATTTCTATCCCTATATCATTATTTTGTTGTAGTGTTTCTTTGTTCAATTATTTTTTTCCATTATGATTGATTGATATCATCAATTATATTGACATATATATCTTCTCGGTGATTTTAGATCTTAATTGAATTTCACTACATGAAGGAAAATGTGCTATAAAATTATTGGATATAAGCATGAACATGGAATCAAGAGCTATTTTGTTATTTTTGGTTGGTTTTGTAGTCAAATACTATATAGATGTTGTAAAAAGTGTAATTGGTATCCAATTTATGTATAAAATTATTATTGTTCATTTATTTGTCATGTTAATTTAATTACAATTATATTTAATGGTTATATTAATTTTTAATGCTATATTTCTATCAGTGCCAAAAAAAAAATGCTTAATGTTAAAAAATGAAGTACAATAAAAAAAATAATTAATTTACTTTTTTGACAAAAGTTTTTAAATCATTTTTGACATTGAATTTGGTCATAACAGCCTAGAAATGACTAAATATATCTAGTCATTATAAAATATTAGGACAAATAAAAATTTGTCGTCATTTTCTTAATTGGAGATTGATAAATTAAAATTTTGTCACTAAAGGAGCATTTTTCACTGTAAACCTTATATTTTGATCTTTGATTTTATGTTAATTATGGCAAAAAAATTTATTTATTGTGACAAAATTAATTTTATTGAGACAATATATTTTATCATAATAAATTAATATATAAATGTGACAAATTCGGATTATCATAATAAATTTTGTAATATTGTGGATTGTATTTTGTTACAATATACTTATTATGATAAGGTTATTGTGACCAACGTGATGACAAAAGAATTTCATCACAATAGTTATATTGTGACTAATTTGGTATTAATTATGACAAATAAATTCGTCAAAAAAAGATGAAATTCTTGTAGATATGTGGCGGTGAGACTCACCATAAATTATTTAAAATTTTTACCTATTTAAGATATTTTAGCAACGACTACATTCATAACATATATACATATTTCATATTTTCGTTACTCAAGTGTAAAACTCGCAAAAGTATGTATTACTCTTCCAACCGTTGAATGTAACACTCTAAATATGGGTAAAAGTCTCCCTTGAATTATATTAGTATGTATGGTCTCCACAACAAATCTAATTTAGGTATGAAATTTTTAAAATTTTTACCTTACAGTCCAAGTGTACCTATTTTGTAAAAAGTAATTTAATAGTATAAATACTAAAAGTTAAAGAAATAAATTATTTATTTATCATATTCCAAATTTAATTACACTATTACCAAACATAACATTTAAGTGTTCCGTATGTTTGATTATAAAGTTTTCTAACATGCATTGCTTTCTGCTATATTCTGCAGCCATTTTTAAGCTTTGATGAGTTTAGAAAACTAATCATGAAAGATAATTTAGGAGATGAATTTAAGGTGAGTTGGTGGTAAATATTAATTTTGAGAATTTTTTGCTCCTTACTTAATAAGATCAAATTATTTTAAATATTATTATCAGTTGTTTTTGCAGCAACAAAATTCTGTGGAGACATCACTAACAAAGAAAATGGCATCATCTCAAAGTTTAAGTGACTGTAGCAGTACAAAGAATGAAACATGTTGTGCTCCTAAAGAGATTGCCTCAGAATCACAAGAAGTTATAGTCCAAAAATTTTTGGAAGAATCTTACAACAATCTTCTCAATATGTTTGGAAAGGAGTCCCAGGAATGTTCAGCTCCCAAGTATGATGCAAAAGCAAAAGGAAAAGTAGAGAAGTTTTTGAAGGATTCTTATGAAAATCTCCTCTATGGAACTTCAATTTTATCTGAAGGTACATTCTTTTCTACGAAATTCAATGGTATAGCTAGTTCATGAAAGATCACTATTAAGAAAAAGTCTGGTTCAAAAATATAGTCACCAACTTTCACTTCTATAATAAATCCATCACTATTCTATTATAATATGTTACAAATGTAAGTAGTACTAAACTATGACATTGTAATTCTATGAATTCTTGCAGGAGAGACAAAGAGAGAGAAGGAGAAAGGAAATCGGACAAGCAAAAAGCATTAGAAGATCACAAGCTACAGAATCTAATTCCAGTTATATAACAATTTTAAGGCAGAGATTAATCACTTTAGCTCATTGTATAAGCCTTGTAAACTATTGAGTAATGCACAACATGGACACATAATTATCTTTACAGTTTAAACCAAAGAAAAATGACAGTTGCAAACACATGCATACAAGTACCCATTAGCAAAGGTTGCATGATTCCCATGATACTGACTGATAACACATAATTCAGCACTGCTGTTTCAAATAATGGGCATAAGATGACAAAATGGCTGCTCTCCTATGGCTTTTCAAGGGCCGGCTTTTTGCCAATCTAGGGTAGAAAGGGAAACATTTTCCCTATTTGTGGTGGTTTGTAAAAGGGTGCAGTTAAGTGTCGCGAATCACGATGTTACAGTGCATCGCTATTTGTGACAAAAGACCAAAATGTCTCCCATAATAAGGGGGCTATTATATATGTGGGGACATTTTGATCTTTTGTCGCGAATCGCGATACATTGTAGCATCGTGATTCGTGACACCAATAATTACCCTTTGTAAAATATTTACTAATTTATGGTAAATTTTTTTTTTAAAAAAGGTACAAATGTATTCCGCCAGTCTCACTGGCAGAAACGCTAAAGGACAAAAGTCGCTTGCAACATTCCGCCAGTTAGAGGGACAAAACTTATATATATATATATATATATATATATATATATATATATATATATAGTTTAAAAGCATGTTAAAATAAAATTTTTTTATTCTATTATATTTTTAGAAAATTAATAATTTTATTTTTTTATAAAATAAATTTTATTTTACAAATAATTATTTTAAATGTGTGAACTAAATTTTATTTAATTATGAAAAATGAAAAATATAAACATTATAAATTTAATTTTTTTCTATTTTATTTTTAGTTGTATGTTTTTTTGATAAATAGATGTTGATTTTATTGATAATTAATTGAGGGAAAAAACCACTTGGGAAAGCCCCAAGCCCCAAGTGATGAAAAAAACCCTCCCCAAGAACTAAAACAACAAAACAACAGAGAAACCAGAAAAAGAAGAAAACTAAAAAAACGAAAACTGGGCAGCTAACTACAAGAACAACTAAAAAGACTGAGATTAAAACTCAGCTTCAACAAAATTCGAAAAACTAGCAGCAAAAGAGATGTAAAGGACAGCAACAGAAGGTGAAAGAAGAACCATAAACTAGCAGCAAAGAATCAGACACAGCAGCAGATTGAAACAGAGGAGAAAAAGTATCCATAAATCACAGCAAGCGAGAGAGCAGAAACAACAGCCAAACATCAAAAAACAACAGGAGTAGGATGAAGAATAAAAAGCAGAATCAAAGATGGTGCTGACGCCTAAGATTGGACCAACAACGAATACCATCAAAACCAACAAGAAGATCAGTTGCACTATAGGGAAATTGCGGTGAAGAAGCTCGCATCCAACAGGCCACACGGATAAAAATAAGATTTTGAACACGAATGAAAGATGAAGCAACGGAAGAAAAAATGACTGCATTTCTATGAAGCCAAAGCGTCCAGCTAATGGCAAAAAATATAGTTTTCCAAAAGCACTTCTGAAAACTGCCCTGAACTAAATCACTCCACTACTGGAACAGTAAAATAAATTGGTTTGGAAGCGGCACCAACAGCCCCCACCATTTGAGGAAGAAAGATCAAATCCGCCATGAGAAAAAACATGAAACCAATAAGTGGTCTACAGATTCACCAAAGCAACCACAAAATGGACAACGATTGAGATTCAAAGAACATAAATTAATTGCAAAAGCCAGTCCCTGGTTGCCTAAAATTTAACCAAATTTTAGGCAACACCACAGAGTCAATAACATTTAAACACTGCATAAATGTTTTGTAAAGGCTGCTGACAGAGAAACCTTTACTTGAAGATCCAAACCAACGTAACTCATCCTTAATTAGCTGCCTGAACCAAACTTACATGGCGAATAGTTTTAAGCAACGAATCTACTAGAGATGATTCAGAAAGAGTGAGTTTGTGAGTCCAGCTCAGATGCCAAAACCAAGATTGATGATTCCACTCACCCATATCCGAAATAAAACCATATGGAGAAGTTGAAATGTGAAATAACGAAAGAAAGAAAAAAAGAGCAAAGAGGATCTTGACTACACCACCTATCAGTCCAAAAAAGCACTGAGCTGCCATCACCAATCTAAAAAAATAAGTTGTCTAAAATAATTAAAGATAAATGAGAGTTTCCTGAAACAACATTAGCAATTGACCGCCAAATAGTAGAGGAATAAACAGCAACCGAGACATGAACATTATCTGCCCTAGAGACAGAATATTTACGCTGAATAAAAAGGCTCCAAAGAGAGTCCACATCCTCTTGAAGATGCTACAACCATTTAAATTACAAAGCTTTATTATGCAGCCGCAAATCAATTATACCAAGGCCACCTAAATCCCGAGGTAAAGAAATAGTACGCCAATTAACTCTATGCCACTTTCTCGAGCTTGATCCACCACTTCAAAAGAAGTCACAAATATGCTTATTAATTTTATTAGCAACTGTAACTAGAATTTCGAAGATGGAGAGAAAGTAGATAGGCAAAGAAGACATACAACATTTGATCAAAGCAAGTTGTCCTGCTTGAGAAAGAATATGACCCTTCCAAAAGGAGAGCTTCTTCTTGATCTTGTCAACCAATGTATCCCAAGTAGAAATTCGCCCAGGAGAAACCCCTAAAGGCAAACCCAAATATCGAATAGGCAAAGAAGCAGATAAACATAAAATTTTAGCTGCTATAAATTGCAAAAAAGATTCTTCAAGATTAATACCAATAAGTTGACTCTTATGAAAATTTGCAGTGAGGCCTGAAAAAACAATAGGGCTGAGCACAAGACGGAGAAAAAATTGAACCGAACCAAAAATTTGAACCGATAGATAAAAGAACCGTACCGAACCGATTAATTTTAACCCCGAATCGATTGAAACCGGACCGTTTTACTAATTTGGTACGGTACTGGAGATTTGTAAAAAACCGTACCGGAACCAAACTAGAACCGAACCAAAAATCATACCGAACCGAAAACCGAATATAATATCGGATATTATATGAATAAATAATATATAGACATTAATATTTATTATTGAACTTAATTTTATAGTTTATATATATATAAACTATAAAATTAAGTTCAATAATAAATATTAATATCTATATATTATTTTTAATTTCATTATTATTACTATTATTTATACCCAAATATAAATTTTTGACCTATTATTAAAATTAAGGCCCAAGTGAAGCCCAATATCAGAATCCAGCCCATTCGAAGTTGGTTGGAGAAAGAAATCATTGAGTTGAAATAAGAAGCTTCTAGAGGTAACTAGAAAAATTAAGCAGAGGCTGTAGAGTTGCTGGAGGTAATCAGAGACACTGGAGAGTTGGAGGAAATTCAAGGAACCAGGGAAAAGCTAAAGAACGTTAATTTTCTAGAAGATACTGAAGAAATCAAGAATTGAACTAGTTAAATTGAAGACTTTGTAAAGAAGGAAGAAAATTCCAGAGGGAACTAGAAGGAACGTTGGAGGAAATGAAAAGGATAAGTTATAGGAAATCAATGGAGGTAATTATTGAAGAATTGAAGGAACTCAACTTCTGTAGCAAGTTTGTGGACTATACAAGGGGGTAGCAGCATCAACATACATCATAAAACAACTTTTCCAATCAACATCAACAATAATAATCATTAAATTAACATTCAACAAATCTAATCTTTAGTAATTTTCTAATAGTCATTTCCTTTAGCTTATAGCATTTTTTATGTTTTCATTCCAGAAAATATTATATTACTGCTATTTTAATACAATTTTAAATTTTCTTAAGCTTATTGTTATTTTTTTATCATTACCTCCAGTATTACCTTCAGTATACTTTTATTACCTCCAGCAGAATTTCAATTTCCTTAAAGCATATTTTCATTACCTCCAGCAGAATTTCAATTTTCTCAAAGTGTACTTTCATTACCTCCAGTAGAATTTCAAATTCCTCAAAGTGTACTTTCATTACCTCTAGCCTATTTTCAATTACCTCAGGCATACTTTCATTATCTCCAGCAAAATACTATACTATTTATCATTAAATACAAATTTCAAATCCCTTGGAACTCAAACAAATTGTGGTAAAGGCGTTTGGAAATCCGCAATTGTCTAAAAGAAGTCAGTATCTATAAATTTGGGAAATCAATCTTCCCTGGCATGCTCAAAAAATTAATTTTGCTAAAAATTGCACCAACAATCTTTTGGCACGTTCGGTGGAACACGTTCCAATAGAGTGTTAAACTTTAATGAAGAAATCTTTTGGGTTGGTAATCCGACCAATATGCCTATAAAAGCAGGTGCTCAAATGCAATAATCCTATGGAGGATGGGTGCCCCAGGATCAAAACTGGATCGAGGCACCAATTTTTAGCTATTTAAGCCAAAATTTTAATACTACTACAACTACAGGCACTGATGCCCAAACCATTTTTTTTTATATGGAATGAAATAGGTTTGAGATGAAATAGCACAAATGATCAGTGCTATTCAGGATTGTTTTCATGCTTTGCAAGAGATGGTAACTTTATTGACTAAGATGGTTGAAGCCTTTATGAGGCAAGGGAGTCCTAAAGTATCTCCAAAAGTGATGGTTCAACCCAAGCCTAATGATGGAGATCTAGTTCCTGGTGGTAATAAGGAAAATCCAAGTCCTCAGCTTGGAATTCACAACCATAAAGATGTTCAGTAGGAAAAAGGCCCAGAGGGCAATGTTCATCAAGAGCAGAAACCATTACCTCAAGGTCAAACATCATTTCCCCAAGGCAATATACAAGTTCCTCAAGGCCAATCACCAAATTCTCAAAATCAAGTGCAAGGCTTGAGGAGCAATATTCTATATAATGAAATAGCAATTCCTAATGCCCAAATGTAGAATCCTGAAAGTGAAATATTATTTCATCAGGTTATTATACAAGTTTTCCAAGGGAACGCTGATTTTATGCCTTCTCTTCAACCCTCAAAGGTGGAAAGCAGAAAAGGAGATTCCAATTGATTTTATCAATATGGATTTGAAGCTAGTTCAACCTTCTAATGTGAATTCTAATAGGTTCATGAGCTATTGGAAACCAGTCTCTCATAGGAAGTTCTCAGCACCAGAGGAAAAGCCTCTTACAGCAGCTGTATTAGGAGACAACTATAAATCTGAGCCTAGGAGGGCTAGCAAGAGGCTACCACCAAGATTTAACAAAAAGCAACCAAGGTTTGGGGAGCCTCTGCCTATCTTACCTTATAAATAGTGGCATAGGGTGGAACATCAAAAATTTCCTCAGCCAAAAAGGAAATAAAATGAGCAGGAGGTTCAACTTCAGGCTAAAACCAAATTTGAGCTAAAAAAGAATACCTCATGATTCAGAAGGTTGAGAGAAATACCACTGAAATTCTGAACACTCGGGGGGCAGAAAATAAAATAGAATATTCAGAGGATAATTCTGTTGTAGGGGACTGTGGTGCTGAATTATTTCCCTCTATGGGGGAAATGAAAGAAAAATTTTTAAAAAAGAGAATAACTGGCTCTAGGCCAGAAGTTTGCCACTTAGTACATGAAGTGGCAAAATTTTACTTTTTGGGTATGGAAAGTTGGCTCAATAGCCACTGTAAAAAAATAAAATTTGGTTTTGCTATATCTTGGTATGTTTTTATTTATTTTATATAAAGTTTGTTAGTTTACAGGTTAATGTTGTTAGCAGTGATTTTGTAAAATTTTGGCAGTATATCTGCTGAAAATTGACTGTTTAAAAGTGCAAATGAATGGCCGTGGTGTGATGTGTGCTGTGGACAGTGACAACGTATAGGAAATGCCCAAACAGAGCTGAATGAAGTAAATATGCCATTTGGTAATCATGCTATAAAAAGCATCAATATAAAGTATACATAAAGTATACAGTACTGTAGCAAATCACAAGGCATCATAAAAAGATTAATATCCATGAACAAATAGAAATGGATTATAGGGAATTAAAGTCAAAGCTCCTGAGGTTTTCCCAAACATCAAGCACTTCTGCCCAGTGATCATGGCCTGTTCCTCCTGGCTGCATCCTTTTTGCTTTTCAGATCTCTTTATAGACTGAGCTTGCTTGGTTGCGTCCTGGTACCTGGAAGTCAATTCTTTGTTCTTACAGAGAAGTTTATCTTTCTAGGCTTTCAAAGCTGCTAATTTTATCTCATATGCTTTAATGTCCTTGGTTTCTTGAAGGAAGGCAGTTTTTCCCTTTACTTCTTCATTAATCTACTTTATCTTAAGATGCTCAGCAGAGAAGGTGTCTTTCTCTTGGTGGAAAAATTGAGATGACTAGAAACTACCAAATGAGCTGCACTAGACTCTTCCAGGTGAGAGAATTTCAAAATAATCTGGTTCTTTAAAGTAGTAATGACAGCTAACTTGAAATGCTGCTCCAAGGTGATGCTAAAAGAACTGTAGATCTCTGAGTCTTCTAGAGGGTACCCATCTCTAAGCTGAGGATAGTCCTCACTGAGTCCTTAGCCTTGAAGCATCATCTAAAGTCATCTAAGAGCTAGGGGTACCTTCGAAGGAACTTCCAGGTAGTTGAGATCCACCATAATCTCCATGTCATAAATGGAGGACCAAGAGTTAACCTCCTGTAACAATAACAAGCAAGTGTAAGCTAATTAAGGGCATGTAAATGCACAAGTCAAGAAAATGGAGAAATAGAAGTACATACCTGAGGAGTAGCATAAGCAGTCGAATTAGAGGTTAGAGGAAATTGAGCTGGAGCAGTTGAAAAATAATCAGATCCTAGAGGTAATGACTCTAACTTTAGGGGTAATACAGCTGGGACTAGAGGTAATATGTCCTTCTCTGGAGGTAATGAAGAATCCGACTCAAAGGAGACTGGAAAGGAAGCATCAGGAGAAGGAGAATGTGTAGAATGAGAGTTCTCCTTGCTATCTTCAGCTATTGATAAACAAGTAGAATGTTAGTTATCAAAATAAAACTAACATAAAAAGAAAGCTTAAGGAGTGGCATGTTTGAACCTGATATCTCTTCCTTCGAGCTAGAACTGTCATCATTTTCTATCTCCACAACTGCTTTTTTCTTACTTTTACCCTTTAACTTGCTGAGCATAGTAGTCAGCCTTCGAGACTTGCATCTGGGCCAGAGGAGGAAAAGTAAGTCGTGGCTGTTCATATTCAGAAAAATCAATCATCAGAAAGTCTTGTGAAGAGACAAGGATTTGATGCAGTGCAAAGGACAAGAAAGATTGTTACCTAATGAGTGGAATGTGAGCCAGAAGGAGGTATAGAAGAACTAGCAGCTTCTTCAGTCATTTTGCCTAAAGAATGAAAGAAAATGGTGAGATCATTACCATTACAAAATTAATATAGGCAAAATAAACAAATCATAGTTGAAATTGATCATGTGATAAGACAAATAATGATGTTTGACTAAGAATTTGGTGAAAGGAAATGCAAGCAGTTTATTTCCTCAAGGGTGAAAGAATTGCATCCATATATTCAGCTCATAAAGGCATAACTGGCTTAAAGAGATAGAATTTCCTAGAGGAAGTGTGGAGGTAATGGCTCAGAATAATGAGAGAAAGTCATTTCATCCAATTTTCCCCAAGAGAATTCTTGAAGGAAATGCACAAAATTGAGTACAGGTCCAGAAAGTACAGAAAATGTAAAATGATAAATCAAACAATATTTGCAGGAGGAAGTGTGGAGGTAATGGGCTAGAATGGTCTCCTGGTCAGTAAGATGCCTTAAAGTGTTTATTACCTCCGGAGTTTTATAAAGTTAAGACACATATTTGGCAAATAATGCTAAATAATTGGCAAAAATATTATTCTAGGGGATAATATAGGAATTGATGCTTGCACAGGGATGATAATAAAGAATAAATTCTCAAAAGCCATTTTATGGAAGAAATTACAAGAAATCATTTGCTGTGAATTTTTGGCTAAAAGATTTTATTAAATAAATTTCCTTTAATTAAGCTAAAAATAATGAATGTAATTGTTTTGGTAATCAATTGCTAAAATAATTAAATTTATGGTTCAAATATATAAAACTGTACAAAAGAAGTCCTAGATGTAGTGGAAATAATTTTGTATTACACAACAAAAGTGTACAAATTTTGCCAAAATTTATGGTGAAAATTGGGCAGCATTTCTCCTATATTTTCAGTATACAGTTTTTGCAAAATTTACAATTAATCTGCAGGAAGCAATTTATCCACAAATGTCTAACAATGCGCAATAGATTCATCAAAATACATTGCAAAACACAGAGAAGCTACATAAATAAAAATTTACTTGACACTAAAAAAAATGCAGCAAAACCAACCCAGAAGTAGCATTGACCAGCTCTGGTTCGGTTGGGTTCAGCTTGGTCAGGTTCGGCTTGACCAACTCTGGTTCAATTAGGTTCGGTTCGATCAGGTCCGGCTTAGTCAGCAGTAGCTCCATTCTTCATCCTCGATGCCGAGGCAGCAGCGGCAGCAACCTTGGCTTCAGGCATGGCTGGATGGTGGCATCGCGCTCTCCTTCTCCAGCACCGGCAACGACGTGAGGGAGGCGAAGCAGCAGCGGCGTTCTTCTCGCGATGGCTGTGGAAGCTTCGGCTTGGCGAGGCAAGCGGCAGGCTTGGTGACGCTGGCTTCGACTTCTTCTTCTCGGTGTCGGCGATGGCTGGCAGTGGCAGTCTCAGCCTAGTCAGACGAAGCAACAGCGACAAGAGAAGGCTTCCGGCAGGAGAAAGTGAAAAAGGGAGGAGAAAAAGAAAAACTAGAAAAAGGAAAAAATAATAATAATAATAAACAATATATATATATATATATATATATATATATATATATTTATTTATTTATTTATTGAGTTTTGCTATATATATAAAAATAAAAAAAATAGTAAATGAAAATGTTGGTTTTATTGTTTGGGTTGCCTCAAATTGGAAAGTGCTAGAATATAAAGAAAATTAATGTCCAAAGATCAGAGCTTTGAACTTGCAGGGGAAAAATGTAATAGGCCTAGATCTCTTTATCCATATAAATTAGCATTGGATTTGGCCCAAACTAATTATATGTGGGGGGCGTTGTTTGTACCCAAATATAAAATTTTAGCCCATTATTAAAATTAAGGCCCAAGTGAAGCCCAATATCAGAATCCAGCCCATTCGAAGTTGGTTGGGGAAAGAAATCATTGAGTTGAAGTAAGAAACTTTAGAAGGTAACCAGAAAAATCAAGCAGACATTGTAGAGTTGCTGGAGGTAATCAGAGATACTGAAGAGTTGGAGAAAATTCAAGGAACTAGGGAAGAGCTAAAGAACGTGAATCTTCTAGAAGATACTGGAGAAATCAAGAATTAAACTGGTTAAATTGAAGACTTTGAAAAGAAGGAAGAAAATTTCCAGAGGGAACGTTGGAGGAAATGAAAGGGACAGGTTACAGGAATTCAATGGAGGTAATTATCGAAGAATTGAAGGAACTCAACTTCTGTAGCAAGTTTGTGGACTATAAAAGGAGGTAGCAGCATCAACATACATGATAAAATAACCAATCCAATCAACATCAACAACAACAATCAGCAAATCAACATTCAACAAATCTAATCTTTAGCAATTTTCTAATAGTCATTTCCTTTAGCTTATAGCATTTTTTATGCTTTCATTCCAGAAAAGTTTGTATTACTGCTATTTTAATACAATTTCAAATTTCCTTAAGCTTATTATTTTTTTTATCATTACCTCCAGCATTAACTTCAGCATACTTTTATTACCTCCAGCATCATTTCAATTTCCTCAAAGTGTACTTTCATTACCTCTAGCAGAATTTTAATTTCCTCAAAGTGTACTTTCATTACCTCTAGCCTATTTTCAATTACTTTAAGCATACTTTCATTACCTCCAGTAAAATACTCTACTATTTATCATTAAATACAAATTTCAAATCCCTTGGAACTCAAATAAATTGTGGTAAAGGCATTTGGGAATCCACAATTGTCTGAAAGAAGTCAGTATCTACAAATTTGGGAAATCAATCTTCCCTGGCACGCTCGAAAAATCAATTTTGCTAAAAATTGCACCAACTATTATAACAAATATTAAAATTGCGTAAAATAAAATATTATTCACTACTAATTTAATATTAAATAAAAAATAAATTATTAAACATAGTAAAAATTTATATATTTATAATAGAATTATATATTTTTAGTAATAGTATTATTAATAGAAATAAACTGATAGTATTATTAATAAACATTATAATATAAATTAGCATTCATATTAAGTACTAATACTAATTAAGAATAATTTAAATACTAAGAAATAGTAAATATCAATTAACTACTAAAATTACCATAAGATGACTAATTATTGAGTATTAATTATAGCTAAAATACTTAGTGAATTTTTGTAAACTAATACTTATATTAACATATAATACTAAGTATCAATTAAATACTAAGTTATAAATAATTTTAAACCTATGTAGTTTAATCTAAAAACTATAGAATTTTACATATAATCTTATTATATAACTCATTTAACCTAATTGGTATAAATTAATTTTTTTATTAAGTCTAATTATAAGATTAATTAAATATGTATAATATTAGTTTAATATTAAATACTAATTAAATAAAATTAAAATTACTAAGTATAATAGAAATTATATATTCATAATATACGATTATATCATTTTGATGTAAAGTAGTGTTAATATCAAGTACAACTTTAAATAAATATTATATAATATAATTAAAGTTAGTAACTTTAGTAAAAAATTTATATATATAATAAAATTATTGATTTCTATTATAAAAATTATATATCAACAATAATAATTATTTATTATTAAATAAGTATAATTTAACTGATTAAATATAATTTAAAACTGTATAGTTGGACAAAACTACGTAGTTTTGATGCTTCATACTTCCTCCATTGGACAAAACTACGTAGTTTTAAACAAAACTTGCATAATTTAATCCTAAATTATTATTAAATTTAG
>CATIWO010341000.1:0-20779 GCA_949673435.1 Macaranga tanarius | reverse complement strand
TCCAATTGTTTGAATGCCACAAAGGTGGATCACTTCCTTTGATAAGTTCGGATTGTATTCAACAAAGAACACTAGGAAACAAAGCAATTATGTGCTTAATATGGTTTTGAACAAAAATTCTATATATTTATTAATGAAATTCGTGCATCCTTATACAAGGATGTAAAACAAGCTAGATAAGTCTTCTAAACATACTAAACTTCCTTAAAGAAGTAGGATTCTCTAATATATCAAACATCCTACTTAAAACAAACTCTAAAACCCTTAAACTACTAGGAAACTAATACAAAAAGATAAATAAATAATTATCCAACTAATCTAAGATAAATTAAGGTCCAAAACATAATAAACCCAAACGTAAACATAACTAAATGTCTTATTTGTCCCATATGTGTCTAATCAGCCTCAACATCAATTTAGACTTGAAATACAATAAACAAAGCCCAATTTCTTTAGTCCAAACATTGATCCAAGGCCTTGCATTATTGGTCTTCATATCCAGCCCATTTGTCTCTCATAAAGCCTTGTAAAGCCTCTTTGAACCTCTTAGCCCTTGATCTTGTTATTGGGCCTTGAGGCAGCTCCAATGCATCAATTGATCTTGGAATTGAATGCCCATGTTGTTGTCCATCACCATTCTGCCTTGATCTCTCTTTTAGCCCAAGTCCATCATCATGCCCATGCTCTTCATATATTCGGTCCATATCACCATATGCTACTTAATGTTTAGGCCTGCAATACAAATTATTGGTCAATCTTCTCAAAAAGAAAAATAACCTATAAAATACAATAAGATTAGTACATAAAAATAAAAAAGAAATAATAAGTAAACACGAAGAATAAGAAAACATAAAAATGCTATTGTTAAAAATTCTAGATGAATCTCACACTATGCACACATTTAAACACGATTAAATTTAAAAAATATGTAAAAAATATAAAAGAGCCAATTTCGGCTCACTAGGGCGCCGCCTCATCATGATAAGGCGACAGAGCCTTTGCCTATAAAGGCAGAGGCAGTGCCTCTGCTCGCTCAGGTAAAAAAAAAATATAAGCAAGTAAAACTGAATTAGAACGATATTTTCTATAAAAATGCACAAATTAAAATGAAATCAAGCCAAAGTAATCAGACAATGAATTAAAATCATACTTTGAAGTCAATCAATATGAAATTTCAATAACAAACAATACTTCTGTAAAAATATTGGCTTGAATCATAATAATTAAAATCAGAATAGACTTATGTGAACATACCAAAAACTCAAAATCTGAATTATAAAAGGAAATCAAACAACTAAACAATATGCAAGATTAAATTGTGCTTTGAAAATAATTAGAATCCACCAACATAAAATAAAAACTAAAAAGAAAAGAACAAAATTTTGATAGTTACTGTGATAAAATGATTCACCCTCAAAAAGTTTGATGTTGAAATTGGGATCTCCAATAAGTTGGTTCCAATATCTAGCCCTCTAATTCTGAAAGCTAATCAACTAACCTTTTCTGACTTTTTTTTTCTGGTTTTTTTTCTTTTTCTGGTTTTGTACTCTCTAGTTTTTTTCCTTTCTGCCTATTTTTTCTTTCCAGAAGCCAAAAGAGAATCCCTCTCTTTTCTCTAATTTTTTTCTTTTAAAGAGCTCTCCTCCACTCTCTTCCTCTCTCCTACTTGCCCATTAGAACGTGATTATAGGGTAACTGGCGTGAGAAATTCATGCATAAAAATCTCTTTAACATAAATTTTTTTAAAAAAATTCTACTAAGGCACCACCTCTTCAAATTAAGGCTCACAAAGGCGGCGCCTCTATGGCCTCTAGGTGGGCTTATGGGCTTGAGTGTGGGCTTTGGTTTAATGGGCTGCTTTGTGGGTTAGGTTGAATGGGCTAGGCTTTCTTTAAGAGGGCTATACTATTTTCACACTGATGGGTCCCTTTTTTTGTCCATTTTCATCCTTAGGCTTTTTTTACAAGACTGGCTAAACCATGTGCCCACAATTATATGTGCCACACATGGATGAATTAAGACGAGAGATAATGGAAAAGGCACATTGTTCGGCATACGCTATGCATCCAGGGAGTACTAAGATGCATAGAATGCTGAAAGAAAATTACTGGTGGAAAGGAATGAAGGGTGATGTAGCACAATTTGTGTCCAAATGTTTAACCTGTCAACAGGTTAAGGCCGAACATAAACATCCTGCAGGATTACTACAATCCTTACCAATTTCTAAATGGAAGTGGGAACATATCATAATGGATTTTGTAGTAGGATTACTAAGAATCCAGCAAAAAAATGATGTCGTATGGGTAATTGTCGATCGTTTAACAAAGTCGGCGCATTTCATACCTATTAAAGTCAGCTACAACTTGAATAAATTGGCAGAGATATATGTGAAGAAAATCGTAAGATTACATGGAGCACCAGTATCGATCGTATCCAATCACGATCTAAGATTCACGTCATGATTTTGGCTACGTCTGCAGGAAGCATTGGGTACTAAATTAAAGTTTAGTACAACTTTCTAACCTCAAACAGACGGTCAATCTGAACGCACCATCCAAATATTAGAAGATATGCTCAGAGCTAGTGTGTTAGATTTTATGAGTAATTGGGATAAGCAAGTACCATTAATAAAATTTGCTAATAACAATAGCCACCAAAGTAGCATTTATATGGCACCTTTTGAACCGTTGTATGGAAGGAAGTGCAGGACCCCAATCTGCTGGGAAGAAGTCAGAGAAAAGAAATTGTTAGGTCCAGAACTTGTGCAAATGACTACGGAGAATATTCGTATATGATACGAATGATCATAGGATGAATTCAGCATATAAAAAGACTTTGGATCCTTTAAGCTACAATGGAGGCCCAATAACAAGGGCTAGAGCAAAGAAGATGAAAGAGGCAATCATGGGCCTTATTCTACACCATTTGGAGCCTATGTTGAAAAGTCAAAGTCAAATGGTCAAAGGTCAAGGTCAACACATGGTCAACCTCAATCCAAGCCCATTATATGTGAACATGATCCAAATTCAAGACTTGGGCCGAAATCCACATTCCTAATTCAATTCGGCCTTACTTTAATTCAATTCCTTTTTGTAGTAGGATTTATATTAATTAGTTATGTAGTTTCCTAATTAAACTAGAATTCTTCCTATTTAGGTTGATTTTGTTAAATAGGAAGCTTATCTTTTGGTTTATTGACTAGTCAAATTAGGATTAGGTTAGGAAGAGTTTTATTCCTATTTAAAATAAAGAGATTATCTTTATTAAATAGGAATATTATCTAGATTAGTCTTTTATTCATTATCAAATAGGAATATTAATTAGATTAGTGTTTTATTCCTAAAGCACTTTGTATCCTAACCCTTTTAGCTTAGTTTTATTAGCTATATATATGTATCAAAACCCATATATGAATTTAGTTGATTTTATTTTTTATTCATTGAATTTTCGAATTCTCTTTAAGTTCTTGAAGAGCTTTGTTTTGATTTTTGCACCTTAGGAGCCTTTGGTTGTGAATTTCATCTTTTGATAATTAGAGTTCCTAATTATAGATAATTAGTGGCCTATTGCTGTCAAAAATCACAACTTTTTTCACTTGTTGCAATTTTATACCTAACTTTAAAAGTTGGCAAAACTAGCCCAATTTGCAATTTTGTTTGAAATTATAGCACAATCTCACTTTGGTCAAAATTGGAAAAAAAATAGACACTTTAAATGTTCAATTACAATTACTCAACATAATAAATTCTCTGGTAATTTCCCTCTGCCTATGATTTCAATGCTTCAAATTTTGATTTGATTTATTGTTCCTTCTTCTGTGTAATCGTCTAGTTTTCTGAGTAAAACTCAAACTTTTGCTCATTTGGGTATCTTTAGTCTGTTCTAAAGTTTGTTGCTTGCCATGGTCTTTCTTCTTTATCTGCCTCAGATTGTAGCATCGCAAATTCAAAGATATTCTCACAATATTCACTCAGTCGCTCTTACAGAAGTGATTCCAGCAGTAATTTATGCTTCTTTGCTGATAGAAATTGCCATAATATGTTGCTGCTGCTGTGGTTATAATGTAATAAAATGTTGGACTAATTAAAGATTTGTCTTTCTTTAATTAATTTAAAAGATGACAGTATCATACTTAAGTAAACTATGCAATGCTTGACGAGCTAGAAAATGATTTTTCGGGAATTTTAAACATGATGACTTGCTGCATCTTGAATGTGCACGTTGGGCGTACTTGGGATCCATCGGCTAGAATATTTGGGAAATGTAATTTGTGTGCATGACTTTACATGCGCAAAATCACCATATATTTTCTGTGACAAAATTTATGTTTGGACTGTATGGACGCATATATATTTGAAGTTGCGCTATATAGAACATCAAATTTTTTTTTTTTTTTAATTTAAATCAGATTGCCTTTGTTTTGGTCTTGAGATTACGGACTTGTACAATAAACGCAGAAAGAACCAACAGATTTCTCACTATAAGATAATTTTAACATGTAAAAATAATTAAATTTTTATTTTATACATAATTAAAATATTTTGTATGTGTATCGATCTCTTTTTCGCTCCCTATTTATTTGTGTTTATTTTCTATTGATCTATCTAATTGCAGAATCTCCAGCTGCCGAGAACAAGAAAATTGCTGGCCTAGAGTTGTGAATATCTTTTACGTAAATTTCTTATTCAATTTCTCATCATGAAACACCCACTGCCCAAACAATCAAATTACAAATCTGAAGTAGTGAAGATGAATCCCAATCACGGGAAGAGAGGTGGGTCACGGTTTCATAAGTATGAGTGCAGCGATCCTAAGCACATAGCTTTCGGTGGTGGAACTAAATTCAGGTGCAGAGAGACTCGAGATGGGAAGTCATTTAGGAAAAATTCAAATGATGACAAGGACAGGAGCAAGCATAGCGATGATTATGAGGGTAAATTTAGGGTTTATGTTCCTCCTTTTAAGTTGGCGAGGATGATGAAAGAGATTCAAGATAAAAGCTCCGAGGAGTATCAAAGGTTAACATGGGATGCACTTCGTAAGAGCATCAATGGGTTGGTCAATAGGGTTAATGCCTCCAATATCAAATACATCATTCCTGAATTGTTTTCTGAAAATCTTATTCGAGGAAGGGGTCTTTTTTGTCGATGCTGTATGAAATCCCAGATGGCTTCTCCATCTTTTACTGATGTTTTTGCTGCCTTGATTGCTGTTGTCAACACTAAATTCCCTCAAGTGGGTCACCTTTTATTGAGAAGAATAGTTTTGCAGCTTAAGAGAGCTTATAAGCGCAATGATAAGTTTCAGTTGTTAGCTGCTGCTAAGTTTATTGCCCATCTTGTCAACCAGCTGGTGGCTCATGAGATTGTTGCTCTCCAACTCCTTACCATTTTGCTTGAGAATCCAACCGATGATAGCGTTGAAGTAGCCGTCTGTTTTGTTACTGAATGTGGCTCCATACTTCAAGATTTGTCTCCCAAAGGCCTCTATGGTGAGCTTTTTTTTTTTTTTTTCCTAATTCTGCTTATAATGCAATCTTTTCTTTTCTTTATTGTTGTTTTCTATTGCATTTGATGGTTTGAATACTTCTCTAATTTAAATATCATTATCTACAACTTATCTGTTATTATTCTGCCTACTTTCATTCAAGTTCTTTGGTTGGTAAGCATATTTATTTGCTCATAATTGAGAAAAATGTTTGGATTTTTTTTTCCTTTCATGAAGCTTTCTATGTAAATGTTGCCCTTTGAGCACCCTGTGTTAGAGAGAAGACAATATGTGTTATGCTATACCTGTTTGCTTTCATAATGCTATCTTAATATGGTGTTTTCCGCTCCATGGAACTCTTTTTACAGGAGCTTTTGAGCGGTTTCGTGGAATTCTTCATGATGGAGTGATCGACAAGCGGGTGCAGTTTTTGATTGAGAATCTTTTTGCCGTCAGAAAAGCCAAATTTAAGGTGCACTTTTCTGTTTATCTTGATTGTTTGTATGATTTTGTCTATGTACTTATATTGCATACAGTATTCTAAACTGTTTTTGATGATTTTATGCTTTAACAGGGGTACCTGGCCGTTCGTCCTGAGCTGGACCTTGTAGAGCAGGAGGACCAACTAACACATGAAATATCACTTGAAGAGGAGATAGATCCTGAGATCGAACTTGGTATGCTAAGTATCAACTTTGGCAGTTTTATCAATTTTCCATTGCTGCATATTATATGGATGTTTGTTTTGGTTCTTGTTCAGATATTTTCAAGCCAGACCCTAATTTCCTTGACAATGAGAAAAAATACGAAGAAGTGAAGAAAAGCATTCTTGGCGAGGAGTCTGAGGATGAAGAGTGCTCTGATGCAGTTTCAGCTGATGAGCAATCTGAGGAAGAGGAAGAACGGCAAATGACAATAAAGGATGAGACTGAAACCAATCTTGTCAATCTTCGAAGGACAATTTATCTAACAATCATGGACAGTGTATCTTTTGAGGAGTGTGGCCATAAATTACTGAAAATCAAACTTGTGCCAGGACAAGAGGTAAGCCATATCTACTTTGCATTACTGTAGGAGGTATATGGCCCCTTAGTAGCTTATTTCCAAGTCAGATTTGTTGGAATTTAAACAGTTTTTTGGGGACAGAATTTCAATTTGCTACTCTTGCAGCTTATTTATTCATTTCGGTCACTTAGATCTAGAGCATCATGTTGGGCTTTTTGCCTTTTATTTCTGTTAGGATAAAAGGGCTTTTTGCTTATATATCATTTAGCTTTTACAGTGTTGTTATGTTGGATTTTATGTCTGCAGATGGTGCTATGTACTATGATCTTGGAATGCTGCAGCCAAGAGAAAACTTACAACCGGTTTTATGGTCATTTGGGGCAAAGGTTTTGCATGATCAGCAAAGTGTACCAGGAAAATTTTGAGAAGTGCTTTGTTCAGCAATACTCCATGATCCATCGGCTAGAAACAAATAAGATGCGTAATGTGGCAATGCTTTTTGCTCATTTACTCGGTACAGATGCTCTTCCGTGGCAAGTGTTATCCTACATACGTTTAACTGAAGAGGACACCACATCTTCTTCTCGTATATTTCTCAAGTTTCTGTTCCAGGTAATTCAAGAGACCTATTCTTGTATTACATGTACATCTATTTCCTTTTCTTAGGTTTTTCATGTGTACTATGCTTTTGAGTTGGCATGTCCTTAGGAGATGGGATAATGCGTGCAAAGATAGTTGAACTAATGGAACAGTAGAATTTTATTGGACATTTGAAATTTTATGAAATAGGGTGGGAATGTATGTGTGGCAATAGAAGGATAACATTAGAAAAAGAGCTAGAGGGTGGAGATATAGACATAAATGGTAAAGAGAAACAATGACAAAGAAATTTTTATGAAATTCTTAATTGTGACCAGTAAGCCACTAAACTGTCTATAATAATATAGGGTCCTGGAACATTAAATATATAAAAGAAAAAAAAAAAAACAACTTGAGCTGTTTGACTGAAAGGTTTCTGTAACTTTCAGGATTTCAGAGCATTCAATTTTAATTTAGATTCTGAGAAAAAGTGAATGAAGCTCTTCCACACACCCTTGAAGTAAGGTGATATCCATTTGAAGGAAAAAAAAAAGAAGAAAGACCAGATGCGCAGTTCAACCCACCCTTAAACACCTCACTACTCCTCTGCTTTGATTTGGACAAGAAGATAATTACAAGAGCCACATTTTGCGTATCTTATATGTTTGAATAAAAACATATTATAGTGTAATATGCTTTGCGGATTCAAATAATTGTTGGTGGAAATTAATTTACTTTGAGTTCAAATGCAAGTGATATTTTTTTTTTCTATTTTGACGAAGACCAATGTTCTTAATTGCAAATAGCTAACCATTTTTAGTAATGCAGTCAAGTATCCAACTAATGGAGGAAAATGAAAGTATAGTTTAAATCTTTTTATGCTATGAATGTCTTGAAGAAAAGCCTAACGAAAATTTTGCATGTAAAGAACAAAAGCCTTAGGAAAATCCATTAAGCATGTAGTTGATGGTTTACTGTTCTCTGGATAACATGTTTGTTTCAACTTCGTATTTTGTGGCCCAGGATTTGTCGGAGCATCTTGGCATCCTTACTTTGAATGAGCGCCTTTCAGATCCTGCTATGCGAGATTCATTTGAATCTATTTTCCCCAAGGATAATCCCAAGAACACGCGTTTTTCCATCAACTTCTTTACGTCCATTGGACTTGGTGGGATCACTGTAAGTTTGCGCAGTTACTTGAAGAATATGCCACAAGTTATTATGCAGCAGCAGAAACCTGTTTCAGAATCAGATGACGAATCTGAAAGTTCTAGTTCTTCGGATTCAGACTCCGGCACTGAATCTAAATCGGAGCTGTTCAAGTCATATTCATCAAGTTATGATGAGGATAAAAGACATGACAAGAGATGCAGGACAAGTGATAGGTACAAAAAAAGCAGGAAGCGAAGTAGGAGAGGCTGAGGAAAGTGCCTCTAAATGAGAAAATATTATGTTTGCATATTTAAATCTACTTTTAGAAACCTGGAGATGCTTAGGGTTTAAAAATGTCTGGAGCAATATTTTGAAGTCGTATTATTTAATATTCGAAATTCTTGACGTCAATGTACTGCTGAATTTCCATCAACAAAGGATGTATATTGCTAAAGCTCGTATCATGGTTTTAAGGATAATTTTCACCTTATGTTCTTTTAACTTATGCATCCTTATTTTTGTCGTTCTTAACATTTAATTTATTATTTAAAATTTTCAATATTTTAATTTATGTTCCAAAGAAATTCTTTTTGCATTTTTTTTTATCACCATACTAATTATTTAATTTATTATTTAAAATTTATGGTAGCACCCGAATATGTATGCACACACTTAATTAAACAGTGCGAATTTGCATGAGGACACTTATTTTTTATTGTTCCCATTGTATGATTATGTAAACATGTCGTTCCTTTAAAATCTCAACTTGGCACATTATTAAGATTCATGGGCACTTATTTTTTATTGCTATCGTTGTGTGATTATGTAAACATGCCATTCCTGTAAAATCTAAACCTGGCACATACATGGAGATCTTTTCCCCTTCCTTTCTACACTATCATTCTTTCCCTTTTTTAAATAGTCATCACCATCACCATCACCACCACTTGTGCAGATGGATACAGAAATGTCCACACTCTGTATGGCAAATGTTGTTATCGATCAATATTCAGTTCTGATCCTTTTGCCTTTGATCCGTAGAAGTAAGGATGCCTGAGATGAGCACAAAAAGGCTTAACATCGCTTTTCAAGCCTTCAGTGACTAACTCTCGTGACCGTGTTATGAGCAATGTTAGCTCCTGCACTATCTCCACCAATAAAAAAAATCGACCAATTCGCCGTGATTTAATATCCACGTATCTTTGTCATCCAATTCATTTTTTCATTGTGAGCTTCTGGTCAAGTTCATTGAGCTTTGGAAGGCAGACTCAATACAGAAGCCACCACTATAGAAGTATACAAAGACTGGGAGCTTCTGGTCAAGTTCATTGAGCTTTGGAAGGCAGACTCTTGTTGAGATTGGAGTATCTTGTGAGATAGTGATGTCTTTTTTATAATACTTCAATTTCTAGGTTTTCAGGCAATGGAGGCACGATTGGAGCCCCTACTAATCGCTCTATAGATCCGTCTTTGAAAACTCTAAGGTAAGGAAAGGAAGAAGCTCTTCTTCCTCTTCTTCAGTAATGGAACCCATTATAAGTATTTGATTGAAAAAAATTATGAAGCATTGAAATGAAAATTCTAAGATGTAATGATATTGTGCACCATGTTGTAGAGCAGCAGCAGCAAGATATAGTTGATAATCTACCAAAATTTTAAAGAAGTTTCAAGCTAAAACTGAGCTCTATTTTTGAAGATTAGGTAAATTGCAAAATTGAAGTCTTCTTTTGATTATTAATGAAAAGGCATACCATAATTAATCACTTGAAAGCTTCTTTAATAATGGCAACATCAACATGCGAGCATAGGGCTCAACTGGAAAAAAATTTGAGCCCTATAATATGCCAAAAATAATTTACATTATCCGGTTCATCCCTAGAAAACCACTCACTGTTTCACCTACAGCTGATGGATTGCTTGTTCCAGCAGCAGTTTGAAAATGCTCGTTAGTACAACAATGAATTTGAGAATCTCAAAGCCATTGAAATCATCCTCCAAATCAATTACATCCATCTTCTCTTTGCAGCACTGAAGTGCAGCTTCAGTACAAAGGGCAGCAAGGTCAGTACCCACATAGCTTTGGGTATCTTTTGCAATCCTTTCCAGATCAACATGTGGAGTGGAACACTAATTAATATGCCAAATAGCAACAGACAATAGGAAATAATAAGTAGACCATAAATCAAGTATAGAAAAGTGATTAATTAAATTTAAAAAGGAACATTTTTCCAAAAACTTATAGATTTAGTGCCGACTCAAAAAATGTAAGTGTATTTACACTTTTTCCAAAAACTTACTAATATTATTATACAAAATAATCTAACAAAAAATATCATCACAGTCACTTGGTGCTTTATATATTCCGGCTTCAAGAAGACCTTCAGAGTCTGATGAATCAGCTGGTGCTCTCAGGACATTTTAACACTTCTTTCTGATTACTTATTACTGCTTGTTGCTCAAAGGGAACTTTAGTCACTTGAGTGATCACTATATGCATGGTTCATTCCACAATCTCTCCACCATCGGTCTTGAGAAGAAACAATCCAATAGCAACCTGAATTTGCAGACATGAACGGAACAACCTGATTTACCCTATGAGTCGTTTGTGTAGGCCAAAAAAAACAGCAATCTTTTTCTTTTTATTTTTTTTTTCTTTCCTCACTTTTTTATTTTCACCTTATTTTTTTCTCATATTTCCCTCTTTTTTATTTTTATTTTTTCTTAAATTTTTCATCCTTTTTTTTTTTTCTTATGCTTCTCTTCTTCTTTTTATTTCTCTCTTTTCTTATTTTTAAATTTTATTGTTTTTTCTCTTACCTCTCTTATTTTATTTTTCTTTTCTTATTACTTTTTTTCTTTCTTTCCTTCTTTTTTCCCCCTTTTTTTAAAAATTTTTTTTTATCTTTACTTTTAACCTTACTTCTTTTTTCCTTTTCTTCTTTTTTATTTTATTTTTTTTCTTATTTTTCTCCACTTTCCCTTCTTTTTTTCATTTTCCCATTTTTTATTTTTATTTTGTCCTTATTTTTTCTTTTTCAACTTTTTTTATTTTTATTTTTCCTTCTCTTCTTCCTTATTTTCTTTTTTTTTTTTTCATTTTTCTCTTTATTTTTCCTCATTTCTTTTTTCATTTTTCTCTTTTTTAATTTATTTTTTCTCCTCATCTCCTTTTTTCCTCTTCCTTTATTTATTTATTTATTTATATGCATGTTAAACCATAAATAAAAATGTTAGTATTTTTTTAGTGGAGATATATTTACATAATTATATATACGTAAAACCACTGGATTGTATTCATTCAATAATTCACATTTTTATTAATTTTTTTTATTTCTTTCATTATTAAATTTTTCATTTTCTCACTAGTTAATAAAATTTCTTATTTAGTCATATTTTTATTTTGATTGTGCTATTTGTTCCCTACCAACTACACTTTTATGTAATATTTTCTATTTAATTTGTTATTTTTATAATACTATAAATTAAAATATTAAAAAATAAAATCATACACCTCTGAATATCAATAAAATATTATATGACTGTTATTATTATTATTATCATTATTATATTAGCAGTTGTGTTCATAGTGACTGAAATACAAAGTAAAATATGGATAAAATAAAAAAAATAGGGAAAGAAAAAAAAAGGGAGTAGGAGAAAAAATAATAAAAAATAAAAATAAAAAAGAGAAAAAGAAAAAAATCGAGACAGGAAATAATAAAAAGAAAATAAAAATTGAAAAATAGGCTATTTAGGACGTAAGGTTTGCTACTTTGCTATCTAGCATTTTTTATCCCCAATTTTTTTGGATTTTTTACATTTAATTTTGTTATTGCATTTTTCTTTATAAATTATACTTAAATGTTATGTAAACCTAAAAACTATAAATCTTTTTTTTTTTTTAATAATTAAAAAAGCTTCACTTTCTCAATGATTTTAGTTTTCAATTTTATCTTAAAAAATTATGAAAATTTTTAAATTCTAATTCCATATTGTGTATGTTATGATAGTTTGATATTTAAATGTTTATTTTATTTGTATACCTTTTTTTTAGTATTTAAAATTTACATTACTAAAATATAAATTTGTGTAGTTACTGATATATAAAAGATGAGTTCCTATTTTATCAAAATTACTCTATTAATTTATAATTTTATTTTATTATAAATATTTAATTAATTAACTTGATTTATATTTTAAAAGAAGAATTGCACAAATGGTATGTGAACTTTTTGATTTTTGCTATTTTGGTGGTCGGATTTTTTTTTTTGCAATTGAGTGTTTGAACTTAGTATTTTTATATTATTTAAGTGGTTCTGACCGATTAAGGTGGCCGGAATGTATAATCAGCAAGTGTGGGACCCACTTTGACCACCAAAATAGCAAAAATTGAAAAGTTTGCACACTATGCAACTTTCTACATCAGCATAAACTTATGGGATAAATTGCATAAATAGTTGTGAACTTTTTAATTTTTGTTATTTTGGTGGTCAAAGTGGGTCCTACACTTGCTGATTGTACATTCCGGCCACCTTAATCGGTCAGAACCACTTAAATGATACAAAAATACTGAGTTCAAACACTCAATTGCAAAAAAAAAAAGGTCCGACCACCAAAATAGTAAAAATTCAAAAGTTCACACACCATTTGTGCAATTTATCCTATTTTAAATTTTTTTTAAGATGATGTGGTGTTAAGTGACACTTTTTGACCCATATCAGCCACCACATAAATACCACATCATCTACGCCGGTCGGAAAATGAGTTTGAGTATTTTATTGAGACTTAAACTAAAGGTTTGAGAGTTTACTATTACGATTTTGAAAGTTAGGTACTATAGTGGTATCTAAAGCAAAAATCTGGGTACCGTGAGTGAAAATTACTCGCAAAAAAAGAGAAAAAAAAATTTTTTCAAAAAAAAATGACGTGCCATATGATGTGGTGCCACGGGGCACGTCAGCGACCATGTCAGCTCCATGTCATCGTCATCGGCTGGAAATTGGGTGTGGGTACTGTATTGGAAATGTAACAAAAGGTTAGGGATTTTACCTGTTACGATTTGAAAGTTGGGTACTATAGTGGTACCTAGAGCAAAATCTGGGTACTGTGTGTGAAAATTACCCTTCCTTTTCTGTTGTTGTTCTTGATTTTGATAGCCTGAAAGGAACGGATAGCATATACTCAATCACCTAGAACATGTATACTGTTTTTTTCTCACATTCATGTACTATAATATTGGATTATAATGAGCATTTTTATTTACATTGCAGACAGTTCGGTCCATGATGGCAGATGGAACAGTTAGCACAGCATCTCTCTTTTCTAGGAACTCATCGTTGCCTCATCAAGATGAAAGTGTTTATGAGGAGATCTAGGTTCAGTCAAAGAAAGGGAGGTATGTTGTTGAAGGCATAAGCAGACACAGACAGTATATATTTGGTCAGGTGCCAAGCACAGGCAAGTTTTGATGTATCGCATTGCACTCAGTTCCATAAATTGTGGAAATTTCTTTTTCTTCTAGTCTTGTAGAGACTGAAAATTGGCTGGTGTTTTGTCTGTACACAAGGGATTTTACTGATAGGAATGCAATGGTGAGTAGAGGTATAAAAATAGAAGGAACAAAGAGCTGAAATTTCTTGCCTCTGAGTTTCTAGATAAATTAAGAGCCTGTTTATGTGCCCATGGCATTTTGCCAAGATGGGTCTGGCGAGTGTATTCTGTACATGGCACCTAATGATTAAACAAAAAGAAAAACTGTCATTTTTTCTATAGATTTGCCAGTAAAAGTAGGAAGCGAATATGAAGGCCAGCGCCTGGTGGCATTAGAGCTCCAACTTAAGTAAGTGTCCTTTCAGTCATAGGATTGATCTCTGGTCTCCTTTCTCCTACCAATAAAACTAACACGCTAATGCTGTCTTAAATTTTACATTATCAGACATTCAAAATTTATCAAATTATCATCAACTATTTAAATCTGTTTCACTTGGCATATCTATATTAATTTTAGTTTCGGTATTCTTTTTTCAGTCATAAATCTATAATATACTAGAGTTATATTGTTTGGCTGCCAAACCATCCACCTTTAACTTTTTTTTAAAAAAATGCATCATGTAAAGAAATTAAGAAATAGGTAGAAGTTTCCAGCTGGTATAAATCCACTTTATCTTATACATTTAACCGATGTGGGACTAATTATTTTAACAGAATTATTAATTTTAGCAATCTCTTCTAATTTTATGAAGTTGTATTCAGCTTTTTACTATTATTTGATTTTAACAATCACTTTTTTTTTCGTCAACAATACCTAGGATGGTATCGCATGACTTCTGACCCTTGATGTCCAATCAAATTGCTATTACTATGATGCTCCAGTTTTGTTATATGATACCAGTGACTCAGATTGCACCTCCATCTACAAGTCGCTCTTGTGCAACAGTCATCACCATAGTTTCTGTTGATACTTTCATATATGAGAATAGTTAACATTTAATGCTAATTTACTTAAAAAGTTGTTGGTGAAGTGCTATAAGAGGTCTAAAACTGTCATAGATTTATGTGGGAATGTATAGGCATGTGTCAATGTGTACAGCCACCGTGAAGCTCCTTAGTTCGTTAGCAGCTTTAACTACTTTAGCTTCCCCAGCTGCATACTAGCTTATAGCGTAGTACATATTGTGTTTAATAGCCTCTCCCTCAAACTGTTATGAGCAAGGTTGAACACTAGCCAACTTCCTTGATTGAGCACATTCTCGGTTGTAAGGGCCACCCATCCCTCTACTTCACCTCCCTTCTCATATATATTTGTTTTTTCCTTAGTTTTTGTGCCGAGTATTTTGTGATATGTATACCAATCGGAAGTATGGAGCCAGCGTTGGTAAGATTTAGCTTGTAGATTTAGTATAGAGGTCCTTTATCTAACTTCCCTTAATGTGGTTTCTAGCTTAAATATTTGTTCATGAAGGATGGAGGTAAGCTTTAAACTAGGTACACTCAAAAGACTTTATTAGGTGACTCGTGTAATTTATTGTTAGGAGGTGTTAAAGCCTTAATCCTAACATTTTTTTTTTTATGAACTCGGAAAGGAGGAAGGCAAGGATTGAACTCGTAACTTGTTGATGTCTTAAAGGGAACTAATACCACTACACTACTTAACCTTCGGCTAATCCTAACAACATCGAGTCATCACATCTTGCACTACTATTATTATTACTAAGAATAGAACAAGTTTGTAAAGGAAATGCACATTAAAAGATACTAAAGTAAAGGTGTCCATAATAAACAGCAAATTACACATAGGGATGCACAAGGTATTCATTTCGGGATGTTCATCCTTCTGGACAGTCACTTGGGCACATAATTATACAGAATTGAGGATTAAAAATAGCAAATAATCTACTGTGCCAAAGCACTTGTGTTGTAAACAAGAAGTGCCCCTCCTGCAAGAAGACCGGCTAGTGTTACTGCCCATATCAACAAGCCAGTAGTACCTGCAATATACCCAATTCATTTCATCACAATTAGACTCATCTCTCAAACAAATATATCATTTTTGCCCCCAAAAAAAAAAATCACTATTGGATTGGCAAATTAAATTCGCATTCTACTTTACCTCCAACATAAACATCACCGCCTGGAGACCAGTCCTTGGTGTCGTAGATAGGGCTGTAAATTAATCAATCATCAGATTATATATGACCAGTGATTTAATTACCAAATAGCTATGCACACACGTCATGTTTATTAAATTATGAGAGGTGAACATGACAAAATTTGCACTGGTACCTACAGTGCAGGACCGACGTAATGGTCTTAGAGAAAATTATATTTTACTTTTATCACATAATTAAAAACTAAATTTTGATAAAATCATACCTGTACCCATCCACATTGGCACCATATTTGTCGACAAATTGGTATACACCCTTTCCCTGAATCACGATTAAAGATTAAAAAATTCAATAGTCAAGCATTCATAATCAACAAAGAAAACAAATCGATCAACCAATCCAATATTATTTGTTCAGAGATGTAGAATATGGTTAATGGTCATTTCTTTTTAAAAATATTCAAATATGTAGATTCGAAACTTGGATTTATCAAAATTGTGAAATCATTTTCACCTAATTTTAAGTGTAATTCAATATTAAATCATTTTACCTTTTATATTATAAAAAAAATCACTAAATTCTAGTTTTAGCCAAATAATGCACTTTCCTACATAGAAAAAAAACATTAATCTTTCAAGAATGTGACAATATAAAAATATTGAAGTGTTGAGCATAAAACAATGAAGTAACTTGAAAGACGAGCAATACAACAATTAACACAATTCCTAAAATATTGTAAACTATTTTAATTTAGTACGTAAAATGATTAGAAGCACAAACCTTTCCTTTCCTTCCGGATGCATCAAGACCATCCCTCAAGTTCATGCCTCCACTGATACCTGCAATTATCATTAACAAACGCAAAACTTGTCATTATCATTATCATTATCATTTCCTCTTAATCATATACCCCAATACGAGAAAAGGGTTCTAAGACCATATATACAATTCAGTAATTAAGTATCTGCATTCTGATGCTCGTAAATAATTTTATTACAAATAATTTTGTGCTAGTTACACCTCTATTAAAATAATTTTCAATACATACAAAAGATTTGATAAGAGGAACTATAAAATTATAGATAAGAGAGAGAGAGAGAGGGACCAGACCATAAGGCTTGTCAGTCTTGGTCTTTTTACCACTGGCCTCAACTCTGAACGATCTTCTGGAGAGAGTAGGGAGACCTCTGACTGATGATTTTTGAATAGTGAAAGGAGATGGTTTCAGACTTACTGAAGCCATAACTGAGGATGCCATTTGCTGTAAAAGTTTTCTTGCTTCAGAATCCTTTTGTTATTGCCTCTGGTTTTAGCTTTCAAAAATGCTAGATAATAATTAATAGTCGCCAAAAAGGATTGTGATACCCATATTGCCACGTGGCAGTGTTTTGTGCCTTATATCTGGATATGATGTTGCAAACATTATCAGGATTGGGGATAGGAAGAATTTCAACCAGGTGCTGTAACTTTGATGTCTGCAAACCTCTGATATTTACACGTGTAATGAGCCCATGGGCTTACATTTAAATACATTAATATTTTTTAAAAAATATATTCATAAATTTGGTGTAAAATCTTGTCAGCAAGTTGATGATATAATTATTGTTCAGTTCAAATAAAATAAAAATGCGTCTGAACTCTATCCGAGTTAGATATATTATCCTGGCTTAACGTAGCCCATTAATGTTATTGACAGAAACACCTTTCATCATCTTCACCAAAACATAGTGAAAATGGAAACAGGCTCGGAGGATGACACAAGACTTTATCTTAAAATGGTCAAACTGTACAGGAAGAAAAACCAATCAACATCATTTGCATATATTTATGACCATTAAAATCTGCAAGACTGCAACTATATATATATACGCCTTTGTTCATTTAGTCAGCAAAAAACACTCGAGAAATACATACAAAGATGATGTACTGAGGAGTGATCATCATTAATTCTGAATATGTTTTCCATCATAAAAACAAATTGCAGTCAAATTCAGACTTTGACAAAGCGGAAACAAGAGAATTTCCACTACTGCTGCAGGCTGGTGGTGTTGTGAGCGCCGTGGAAATGGATTTCTCAAGAAGTTCTTGGAGTCAGAGACAGCAACGGTTCCTGCCATATGCTCTCTTAAGTACTTATTCCGAGCGAGGTCATTACACGATCAAACTACAAGCCACTAAAAGCTTCAAGAAGCTTTGCTGCAGCTTCCAGGCCGCTGACTATAGCGCCTTCAACATTTGGACTAACACAAAAATCTCCACAGATCGCCAATCTCTTCTTACCATCCCAGAGGCATTTTTCTTCCATAGCTATGCTTGTAGCTGGAAAAGCACTTCCCCTAGCAAAATGTCCACCAAATAGAAAAAAAAAATTGATGTTTAACACAAGTACACTCAACAGAGTGGAAAATGGAGGTTGCACAGCAGGTATAAGAGACAACTTTTGGAAATATAGAATGAGAGTGTATAAACTCTGTTTTGTTATATAACCAAACATAGTTTATATGCTCATGCTATGTTTCTAAAAGTCATGACGATGAGTTTCTATGCATCAAATGAATCCAATGTTAAACCTTTCTTATGCATGTTTTGTTACAGGATGGTCACAAGTAGTGTAATGTACCAAACAACATGGCACGAGATAGTGTTATCCTGACTCACAATTGATGCACACAACGTGAGATAAATCAACTATCCAATTTTATGCCTTAAAATCGCTGTACATGACTCGACAACATGCAAAAATGACGACAATATGTTTTATCGTATCTCATCTTTGAAATAGAGTAACAACATTGTCCAGTTCAGTTTACTGGACTGAATGCAACCAGAAAGTACCAGCTGGAGGTCATTGTAGGATCACTACATCCAAGCTTATCCTAATAATTGTAGCACCACAGGCCTATTTCCCAACAGTAAATATCTAAGATTTCTTGTTAATACTACTGATGATAAAGTTGTTCGGAGCCATTTGATTTGGTCATACCACCAATGTAGTAATGCATTTGGATCAACTCTGATGCATTTGTAAAACCATAAACCGTTCACAAAAGATAGATGTAATTTCTTTTGGGATTATCAGACCTAAAAAAAATACACAAACCATAAATGTATAGCAACATTTTTGGACTGCGCCACGGAAATAAGTTAAATTTAAGGACAATGTAAAAAGTTGAAATTGCCATGATCACCCAAATAGCACACATCCAACATATTATTGGGATAGACCTACATAAATGCAAATGCGTGCAAAAATTAGTAGCTAGTGTTTTTTTTTTTTTTCAAACTATTAACCTAAATACTGACCATCGGTGAGCTTTACTGAAAAATGCCTGAGAACCAATAAGTCCTGTGCTTTTAAGTTCTTGGTACAGCTCTTCAGCTACCTTTATTAATATTGCAGTTGAAGGCTTCTGAAGTCCAGTTTTAGCAATTACATCCCTAGCATATTTTGTTGTTGAATGCAGCACCCATCGTTCACTGCACAACAAAATGGTAACTATGAAACAATGAATGCAACAGAAAAATGTACTCTCTTGCCATTAATATATGTACCAAAAAAGAAACCATACCTTGTGGTTGAACGACCAGGCTTGCTGCTGTCACAGTGGGCCCAGCTCAAAATTTCGGAATTTGTGAATGACAAGCCTTTTACAGGTATCTTGATCACCATATCAAAATTGCATCAGTCACATGCACTTCACAAAATGGTTTTTTGTATATATATATATATATACATACAAGGGTCGTAGGGCGAGAGTGGAGAGAACAAAAACAAAAGTCTAGCAGCAAAATTTGGGCCATATAAAAATGTTAGGAATGTCACTTTTGCAAACTTGTACAAGTGTCTGGGACTGCATTTGCACCTCTTAAACATGATTTTAAATTAAACACAATTTATACAATGAGAGGTTTTAAAACAGAAAATAAACTCATAATCCTACCTTTCAGAAAAGCATATCTTTCTTACTTTCAATTGAATCACTTACATTCAATACGAACATAGAAATCTACATAATACTAAACTCATCCTAGGTGTTAAAGTGCTTCACTAAAGACGAATCATTAATAACTTACTGAAGACAAAGGCTCAGCAAATGCTAGCATAAGAGCAAAACATGGATTAACCGGAATATCTTGCAACTTCATTGCCAATTCTGGAGCTAAACTCAAATCTGAATTGATCACAAAGCGGCTAGTGGTTAATACAATGGTTTTTCCCATTCTATGCCAAAAAAACCAAAAGATATCAACAAAAGACAAACTAACCTGCATACTTTACGGAACAAAGAATGCTACATAATAGTATATATGTAAAAGCTCACCTTCCTCATTCAGGGGTACTTGTGCTTTTCTATTTTCTGTACAACTAATCACAAGTATTTATAAATGTTGGGAAAAAAGACTCAACTGTCTCAAATGTTCTAGCTAGAACACATCACATGTAATGCTGCCATGGCACCATGTAATATCTTCATCAGAATTTTAATAGGGAAAAAAAAAAGACACGAAAAATAAAAGAAAGTAAAGAAGTAAGTATTATATAAGTGCAAAATAATACTTTCCAATTGTAACAGAGGAAGAACTCTTATCATTCTCATTGATATGCTACATGTATATATACATAACTAGCTATTCTATACTAGGTAAGTCAATCAACCTATTCTAGGAAAGTATATCAGTCAATCAATCTACCAGCTATCACTATAATTTTGCCAAATATTGCTATCATACATTTACACTATTGATACATTCACACTATAACACTCCCCCTCAAGCTAGAGCATAGATATTAATCATGCCCAGCTTGGTACAAATATAGTCAATCCGAGTCCCATTTAGAGCTTTTGTAAAGATATCTCTGAGTTGCTCCCCAGTCTTCACATAACTTGTTGAGATCACATTCTGTTGTAAGTTTTCACGAACAAAGTGACAATCAATCTCGATATGTT